>JACEEZ010002884.1:0-32500 GCA_016584305.1 Chionoecetes opilio | reverse complement strand
TGAATACAGGAGTGAGGCAAGGGTGCTTCCTTGCCCCATCACTTTTCAACGCTTGTATGGACTGGATATTGGACAAGGTTGTAGATCAAAGTGATTGTGGAGCATCCGTCGGCAACACCAAGATCACTGATCTTGTTTTTGCCGATGATGCAGTAATCTTTGCTGAGTCGCTGGAGGTCCTGGTGATGGCTCTCGAGGCGCTGCACGAGGAGGCAAAGCCTTTGGGACTTGAGGTCTCCTGGCTCAAGACCAAGGTCCAGGTGTTTGGAGACCTACTAGATGAAGCAGTACAGTCTGTTCATGCGTGTGGCGAGGACATTGAGATCTTGGAAAGTTTTACATACCTTGGTAGCGCAGTTCATAATGACGGCGGGTCACGTCCAGAAGTCTTACGGTGGATTGGCATAGCCCATGGTGTTATGGACTCGCTCAGCGGGAGTATTTGGCGTTGTCGGTACCTGTGCAGGAGGACAAAGATCCGGATCTTCAAGTCGCTTGTGATCCCTGTCTTACTCTATGGTTGTGAGACATGGACACTAAATAGTGACTTGAAGATACGAATCAATGCCTTTGGTAATAAGTGTCTTCGCAGAATCATAGGGTATCGCTGGGATGATTACGTGTCAAATCAGCGATTGCACCATGAGACTGATTCGAGGCCTATTACCTGTATAGTCCGTCAGCGCCAACTTCGGCTATATGGGCATGTGGCACGCTACCCTGAAACCGATCCTTCCCATCGGGTTGTATCTGTAAGAGACAATCCGGCGTGGAGGAGGCCAAGGGGGCGCCTACAAGGCTCGTGGCTGGGGCAAGTTGATGTTTCTTGTCGAGAGCTGCTTGGTATGGGAAAGGAGCCTGCATGGGAACTTGCGCGTGGTGACCCGCGGGAGTGGCGTCGTAGGGTGGGTGAGGCGACGCGCCCCCCAGTGTATGCCCCCAATGATTGATTGATTGTGTAATATTATTTTCACTTGTTCTTTTTTTATTTTTTTGTAAGTATATTGATTTGGGCAAAATATTCGCATATACACAAACAACTACGAGTGGGAGTGCGAATGCGAATGCGAATGCGAATATTGAAAAAAACATGCGAATATTCGCAATTGCGAATGCGAATACGAATATTCGGTCTATCACTAATATATATATATATATATATATATGAGAGAAAATCTGAGAGACAGAGAGAATGAGGGGGGGGGGAGGAAGAAAAAAGACGTTATGCACTGTGCAGTAGGTGATTGAGTCACGTGGTGTTCCCATATTATGCGAGGTATAAAACTCGCAGCCTATTACTTCCCAAGGGCTCAGTTCAGGGGGGGAAGTCAGCAACGGAGGTCGTATCGCCAGCAACGACCATCTCTCCAACTACATAGATACTTCTTTTCCTTACGACGAAAGCTACAAAGCCTCCCTCAGTCGGTCGTAAACGCGTTGGAAGGCGCTGACTGGCTAAGACGAGCAATGACGTCATCAAGCTCATCATCAGTCACCAGCCAATGACAAACTGTTTTTAAACTTCTCGACCAATCACAAGTCAGTGAGACATATTTCCAGGCAAGAATGGCATGCCAGACTGCCTCTCTCTGCCTTCTGTCCCCGTCATCTCAAACTAATTCGCGTTTTATTCGGAATGTTTGTGTTTTAAGGAGTTTTAATGTATCAGATAGTAAGATATATAAGTAAGGAGCCTGTGTTGCTAGTGTTTTGGTGGTAGAAGGTGTGTATGTGGGTTGAAATAGCGAATATTTGTGATATGGGGAGGCCCCGCGGCAAGAATTTCTCCGTCACTCACTGCCCCGCCAGCAGTCACCTCATCATAACATCTATAAATCACCCTTATTTAAGGTGACACACGGTGCTACATTGATTTAGATGATGACACATATATATAACATCTCACCATAATCACTAAATTGTATAATAACGAGTAATGAGACGTTTAATCCTGCCCAAACCTACCGTGGCGGAGGAGCTGGCGGCTCCAGCCGCCACTCTCAAAAGTTTTGAGTAAAAACCCGCCGTTATCCGCCTCACCTGTGCCTTCCTGAAGAAGACAGTCAGCTCCCACGCCTGTGATATCATCATAGGATATCACCAGGGATCATAGGATTCCTCAAGGGGTTCTCGCTCCCCTACTAAATATTACCAAAGACATCTCCCTTGGTGTTGATAACTATATCCACCTCACGGGCTTCATGCTGCTGCTGCTGCTGCTGCCGAAGGCCGCGCTGCCAGACGTGGATGAGTCCCTTGCTTGTATTTCATCTCTTTACTCATATATATGAATAATATCCATCCAAATGCAATCATATGTCTACATTCACCCATAAAAACAATATTTCATAGCATACCAAGCAATAATGAGCATGCCTGGAGACTTCCGCCCTCTGCTAATACCGGTCTTGAGCAGTCGTTTGCCAGTGTGCACGTTTACGACCAAACCTACGACTTTTCCGCGATGTGGGTTCCTGTTACGACCGACGTCGGACTTCCGACCAAAAAATGGTCTTAAAGTGTTTTGTGGCTTCCCTCCCAGTTCAGCTGTTGGTCGGGAGTCAGGCCTTTTTCAACGGCACTCCCTGACGTGTTTCTTCTTGCTGTCTGGGTCTTTATTTAGTTGTCTCCTCTTTTTATTTAGGCAGATACACGAGATAAAAGCGCTTTATGTCGACTTTCATTATATTTTTATGACAAGACTACTATAGATTAGACATTTTGGATTGTATAGCAATCTGAACAATCATGTCAGGCTGAAAATTGACTATAAAAAGTTCACACTTTTCGTGGAGGAATATAATTATATGTTGCGGCCATAACGTGCAGCGCTGACGGCGGAAGGCTCCCGTAGGATAGACAAGTAGTACCCAGTCAGACTGGGTAGAATGGGCAGAAAATGTGAAAATGTTCATATTAAAAGTGATGGAGGCATTTAATGTTTACGGCTGGCAAACAACATTTATAGACGTATTTATATGCTCTAAATCGATCTAGGGGGTTTGCCCAGCTGTATTTTCAACGGTTAACTTTTAAACGTGACAAATTCAAAATGGCCGCCACCGAAACATGAAAAAATCATTTTTGTCATATCTAAGGTATATATATGTATAAATAATGATCTCGACGGATTCCTTGTACCTGAAAACATAGAAAAAGATGTTTCATTTATGTTCTTACCATGTCTGGTACCAAAGATATGCCCCAAAATGAATTTAAATTTGGGTGGGGGCCCTTTTGGATTTGTCCGTTTAAGGGTTCCCCCGTTAAAAAATACAGTCGGGCAAACCCCTAGATCGATTTGAACATAAAAATAGTTTAAATAGGTTGTTTGCCAGCCTAAACAGAAACCCCAAAACCCAAAAACATTTTCTGAAATTTGACATAGTAAGAGGCTCTGCGCCCCGGCCTTGAAGAGACACATGCGCTGCCTTAACCGCTTTTCTGGGGAAAAAGTTATGGTATTCTATGATTTTTTATCTTTTTGATGTCTCTATATTTCTTCTCTCCCCATGTAAAAGGGAAATCATTCTTGCTGTTATTTGTCCCGGGGGGTCAATTTTGGGTGATAACACGGGTGTGCTTGTGAAAAGTTAAAACCCAACTTGCTTTTGAATGTTTCCAGGGTGGAGGTGACGGGTTTATTTTTCAGGTAAAAAGGCAGATTTCATAAAAAAATTTTTGGTCGGACCTCTCAGGGGGAAGTTCAAAATTTTTCAGGGGCTTCCTTTCGTCGTTCCTCGCTCTGTTGTATGTGCCCCCTCCCAAGTACACATTTTTTGAAGGAGTCATTGTTTTAAACCTATAGCCTACTTATTTTACATAGGAAAATTTTTGTTTTTTTTCGCTGTTTTAAAAAAACTTTAAATTAAAAATTCACTTTTTAAATTTTCAGGTATGTTTAAGTAAAAATATTTGATACATGAGAAGCTCACCTCCGGCGTGGTGTGACCATTTTTGGGTAGGTTGAAATTTAATTGTTTCTTTGCAGTACTGTTTTTTTTATAAAAAATTCCCCTGTCCTGCACTCCCAAAGGGGTTTGGAAGGGAAATATATGTGAGTGAGGGTGGATGACTTGTAATATGTTTTGAGCATTTTCTACTCTTTTTCCCTTTTCTTAATTTGGGGTTTTCGGAAGGGCCCAATAATGAGTGGGGGAAAAATATTTAGGAAGATAGATTTTTGTATATATATATTGTGTTGTTCTTTTTTGGGTAAAAAATAGGATTCCCTTTCTTGTAGTGGATACCACCCTTTTATGAGTTTTGTGGGAAGGGAGGGAAGATGAAGCGTGGGGTGTGAGGGGGCCCCCCTGTCGTTTTCTTCTCCAGTTTGATGGTGATGAGGAAGCGCCTTGTGAGGCATTTTGGGGGCGACAAATCATTCCGGCAAACTTCGCTGGCCATTTTTCTCCCAACACAAATCAAACGAATAGACCGAAAACCCACAGAACACCTAAAAAAAAATATAGGGCAAAATTTTTTTAATGTCCGTGTAGAAAATGTCTTTTTATATGTTTTTTTTTTTTTAAATGTGGAAGTTTTCCCTTGTCCGTTCGGGGAAAAGCCTTGTTTAAAATTCTCCATTTTCTTTCCATCGCCCGGCGGGGGGCAAAGAACCCAGTTTCTGGTCCGGGGATTACCTTGACAAGCTGTAGGTAAAAATTTTAAAGTATTAGTCTAAAGTTTAAACGAGTCATTATGCTGTGGATCAAAATTTAAGTTTTTAGCACAAATTTTCATGACAAATTTTAGACTTACCGGGGTAGTCTTGAAGACACGGGGAACAGCTTGGGCCCTTTCAGGTGATGCGCTTCCTTTTAGCCCCCGTGGAGGGTGTTGATAGTGGTTTTTAACTCTTGGGGTGAAGTGAAGCTCCCAACACACCGCGTAAACGGTTGGCGAACTTTCGTACGGGAGATAGCTTGTAAATATAGTTATCATACGTTAAGTTAAAAGTATCTATTTTTTATTTCTTTCATTCTTTTAATTTGGCAAAGGGGCTTTCCTCCCTGAGCCAGGGGGCCCTGGTCTTTTTTTTACATGAAATGGGAAAACTGACTTCCCGCAGGGATTGTTCCCCCCAGCCGCGATGCTCTTTTTTTCTCGTGTTTTGGGGCGGCTTTGGACTAAACACACTTCCGCCTTGATGCAACTTGGGGTTTTTTCGGGTTTGTTTTGGGGTAACAAGTTAAACATACTAACATCTCGATTCAAAAAAAAAAATTTTAACGAGAAGCATTGAAATTTATATTTACGGCGTAAAATATGTATTTTTTTTACAGCATCATTGGATTTGAGTTCACGCAAATCTCACAAACAATATCATAAGACCGTAATAAGGGAGTGTTTATGGGGAGAAAGCCCCCTTTTAAAAATTTTTCGTCAAAAATTCTAAATGTTTTTAAATTTTTCAAATTCAGCAAAAAAAAAATATGGTAATACTTTGCTTTAAGTGAAATTCCCCCCTGAATTAATTTTAATAACACTTGCAGTAATAATTATCTTCATGAGATGGGGGGGGGGGGATTTTGAGAAAATGAAAGGGGTCATGGCTAAGTGCCTCGCCCATATAAGCCATGTCAAGCAATTAGGTATACATATAAAAAAAAAATCTCCCCAAAAATATGTACTCATAAGACCCTTGAATGCTCCCTATTTTCAACACGTTTTTTATCATTTCGAAAAAAAAAAAACTGATTTCCCCAAAAGGCAATTCGCCCACACGCTGGGGGCATTTCGTCAACATTAGATTAAGCTGTAATATTAAGGGGTAGGTATTAAGAGGAACACAAGAAGTTGCTTTAAAAAAATTGTAGTCTTTTCCCCCCCTTAGGGGGTTTTTTTTTCTCCAGATTTTCGCAGATCATTCAGATTCCTCTAAAACGAAAATTATAAGTGGGGAAAATGCCCCCCTTCACCCCCCCGCCCCCCCAAAACGAACCCCTTGGCCCCCCTCAAAAATTTTATATGGGTCTAAATCTAACCTCACAAACCCAATTCTTTAAAAACCTCCAGGCCCCCCCCCCAAAAAATTAATTATAACGGGGTAAAATTCTAGTTCTCTCCCAGTCTTGGGGTCTCGAAGGAGATTTTTGGGTAATGTTTAGTGAGGTTAGGATAGTTCCAAGGTTTTTATTTCCCCAAAATTATAAAGACCGCAAAGTAAATTGTTCAGTCTTTAGGATGAAAATTACATGGGGGTGAGAACCTAATTCAACTTTTGAAAGCTTGTTCATATCTTAATGGACCATAATTTTTAACTATTTTAATTCCATGAATTTGCTCAGTTTTTCTTTCAAAATTAAAATGAGACATGTTTTTTTTGGGTAAAGGCACGCGGATTTTAGGTACCGGAGTTTCTTCCTTAATCTAATACTCATAAAAGGTTTTTTTTTTAGCCCAACCCCCCTTCAAAATTATTAAATCGACATGGGACCAACCCCATTACCACCTACGACTTTTTTATAAATTTTATATTATTATCCCCTTTATTCCCCCCTTGCACAGCCATCATAGGGTATTAGAAAAGCATTAGCCCCTTTTCCCCCTGCACTGCTTCATGGGGTGTTAGCAAGGCATTGTCACCCTTATTCCCCCTTGCACAGCAAATCAAGGGGGTAGCAAGGCATTGTCACCCTTTTTCCCTCTCTGCCAGCTATATGGGGTGGTAGAAAGGGAAATTGTACCTTTCCCTCTCGCACAACCATCATAGGGGTTAGCAAGGCATTATCCCCCTTTTTCCCCTCGTGCACAGCCATCATAGGGTGTTAGCGGCATTAACCCCCTTATTACCTCTCTGAAAGGGATTAAAAGATACCCTAGGGTGTTAGCATGGCATAAGCCCCTTTTTCCCCTTTTGCACGCTATCATGGGTTTTAGCAAAGCATTAACACCTTATTCCCTCTCGCACACTATCATAGGGTATTAGCAAGGCATTAACCCCCTTTTTTCCCCTCTCTGTACAGCTATCATAGGGAAAAGCAAGGAATTAAATACTTTTTTCCCTCTTTTACAGCTATCATAGGGTTTGAAAGGCTTTGCACCCTTATTCCCTTTCTGCACAGAATCATGGGGGGTTTAGAAAGGGCAAGTCACCCTTTTTCCCCTTTTGTACGCTTCATAGGGATTGGAAAGGATTAGCCCCTTTTTCCCCTTTCTGCACAGCCATCATAGGGTTTTGAAGGCATTGTCCCCCTTTTTCCCCTCTCGCACAGCCATCTAGGGTTTTAGAAAGGGCATTGCCCCTTATTCCCTCTTGCACAGCTATCACAGGTATTAGCAAGGCATTATCCCATTATTTTTTCTTGTACAGCATATGGGGTGTTGAAAGGCATTAACCCCCTTTTCCCTCTTGCACAGTATTATGGGGTTATTAGCAACGATTATCACCCTTATTCCCTCTCTGACGCTATCATGGGTCTAGCAAGGCATTTCACCCTTATTCCCCCCTTACACGGCTTAAAGGCACATGAATTTCAAGAAAAAAAGACCATTCCTACTTCAAGAAAAAGAGGCTTAACCCCTTTTAGACCCAGAACTAATTTCCCTTGTAATTTGGCTACCCTTTGACGTTCTTTAGGAAAATAAGCAGATTTTAAGATATGAAATGTTTAGACTTTTTTCAAAGTATCCTTGTCCCCCTAACAATTTTGGGAAAATTAGTGAATTTCTTAATTTTATGGGGAAAAAGATGTTTTTTTTTAAAAAGGAAGGTTTGGACATGAAGGGATTACGTACTAAAAGTCACCCATTTTAAGAAAGAAGATCTTTAAGATTATTAAACACCTATTTCAAGAAAGAAAAAGAAGAAGAAGAAGGAACGAAAAGTAGGAGGGAAAAAATGAAAGGGAGAAGAAAAAGGAAAGGAAGGAAAAAAAAAGGGAAAGGGGGGTAAGGAGGAGGAAAGATAGGACCGAAAAAAAGAGGGAAGAGAGAAAGAGGAAAAAACGAGAAATAAAAGAAACAGCCCAAAAAAACAATTTCAAGAAAAAAAAAAGAAAAAAAAAACAAAAGTGTTGGGGGGGCGCAAAAAAAGGGCTTTTAGTATTAATATTTTAGTTGGACGACATATTCACTTTTGGGCGAATTATTTTTTTTTGGGGGAAATTTTTTGTGTTTTTAATGAATCTGCTAAACCGTTTCTGCCCCCCCGGAAAATTTCTTTTTTTTTTTTAGGTAAAGGTTAAATTGGTTAGGTATTGAGGTTTGGGTTTGGTGCAATTTCTTTTTTTAACAGTTTGTCGCAATTTTTTTTTATTATAAATGACTTTCGACAGAAACGTTTTGCGATTAAAATTTAAAAAACCCTCAAAACTCACCAGAAAAAAAACTGTTTTGTCCCCCAAAATGAAATCGGTGTCAAACTGGGAAATTTTCCCTATTTTTTCCCTTCTTTCCCCTAAATCTCGCCTCACGGGAAATTTTCTTGTGGGTAGTGGCTCGCGCGTCTACCCAGAATCCGCGGCCAGGGTTCGAATCCCGGGGGATGGCAGGTCGGCGGCCCGCCACACACACCACACATGCCCCTCAACCCCGATTATTTCGTAGAGGGCTTTCAAAAATCCTAGGTTCCGTGAGAGGGGGACGGGGGAGTTTCACCTATTTATTCTTATAATAATTTTTTTTCTGTAATTTTGCCCCAATTTTAACAGCTTCCAAGAGGTTTTTAAGGTTAGTAGAAAACGGCATGCAAAAAAAAAAATCTATGATAAGGTATAAACGGGTTTTGGCAGGGGCGAAACCGAACTTAAATCCTTCAAATCCCGATCTTTTTTTGCATATAAAATCTTGTTGTTGCCATAAAACTACGAATGAAAAAAACAATGATATACAAATTGTTAGTTACAAGGATCCCAAATAGGGCTAAATATAAAAAAATTGCTTATATTCACTAAAAATTTTCTAATGGTACCCCCAATTCCAAGGAAATTTCGTTCTGGGTTTAAGGGGTTATCCTTTTTACCTCAGCTCGGGGAGGGTTGCTGCATTCTGAGTAGTCTTAACCCCCTTTTAAATATGAACCCCAAAAAACGAGTAAAACGGCTAAAAAAAGGTCTTTTTCTTGGTCAAATAAACGGGTACATTTCCAGAGAACACCCAATTCTCTTGGTGAAAGAAAAAAATTTTTGTCGGGAGTGTTTTTGGTTTTGAATTAATCTGCTAACCTTCTGTCGCAAACATTTTTTTTTTTTTTTTTGATTTGCAACAAAATTGAAAAAAAAAAAAAATGAACCTATACAAAAGTAAACCCTTTTCCAAAATACCTATCCTAAACCCATTAAAATAACCTAACCTTTCCCAGGAAAAGCAAAAACAAAAATCCCAAAAAAAATAGTTTCGTCCCCAAAAGAATTCGGTTTCATCTGGAAATTTTTTAATAAACGCCCACACAGCCCGCAAAAGGGTTTTGAGGTATGCTAATAAGTAGAGGGGGGGTGGGGCATGGGAGACTGCCCCCCTCTATTTCAAAGAATAAAATAATAAAAAAAAATATTTATTATATAAAAAGACATAATATATATATAATATAAATTATTAAAATATATATATATAATAAAATATAATATATATATAAAATTTAAAATAAAAATATAATATATATATAATATAAAATAATATATATATATATTTTATATATATATATAATTATTTATTTTTTATATAATATATATAAATTTTAATATATATATATATATATTATTATTATATAATATGTAACCCTAAATATATTTTTTTATTTTTTTTATTTTTAAATATTTGGGAAAAATTTTTCACTAGGATCGAAATTCCTAACAATTGGGGGGTGTGGTGGTTTCATTTCACCTTAAAAATTTAAGAAAAATTCTTTTATGAAATTCCGTACAAATCCCAAAATTAAGGAGAACAAGATTTTTTTTTAATAGGAAGGGGTATATGGGTATGAAAATTAAAAAAACCAACCCCACCATTAGACTCACTAATCTAACCTAACCGGCTAAACCCAACTTCCCCCGTTAACTTCCCATCTAAAAACCAAATCGCATTAAAAAGTGCCGCGGCAAGGAAAAAATGGCGAGCAGGTCAAAAAGGAAGAACTTGTGGCGGACGTAAAAACTTTCTCTCGCTTCCTTTTTGAAAACATGTCTTATCTGATAAGTGATTATTTTGCGACGGAAGCTCCCTGAGAAGTTCCAGCACCCAAAAAACGTAAAAAGAAACCCCCTCCCCAATTTTGTAGGGGAATTTCGGTCCTGAGTTTTAAAAAAAACCAAATAATAATATATAAAATAAAAAAAAAAAAAAATAAAAAAAAAAAAAAAAAATTAAATATATAATATATAAAATATAAATTTTAAAAAAATAAAATATAATAAAAAATAAAATAATATAAAAAATAAAATTTTATAAAATATATTAAAAAAAATATATTATAAATATATAAAAAATTATATATTTTATATAATATATATTATAAAATATAAAATTTTTATATATAATAAAATATTTTAAAACAAATATAATATATAATGTAAATAGCCCCCCCCCGATTTTTGAACGTTTTGGGGACGCCCCTGTCTTTCGTCAAACCCCGTAAGAAAAGGAAGAATGGAAGATTTGTAAGCAATGGAAGTATTGGAAGCAAGGAAGTATTTTGGAACATGGAAGTTTGGGAAGCAATGGAAATACTTAGAATGTAATGGAAGTATTTGGAATGCAATGGAAGTACTTCGAATGCAATGGACGTATTTGGAATCCAATGGAAGTACATGGAATGCAATGGAAGTACTTAGAATGGAATGAAAGTACTTGGAACGTTATGGAATGGAAACTTTGGAATAGCGTAATTCCGTAGGAGCAGCAGCAGTAGTAAAGTAGCAGAAGTAGGTAGCGTGCACGGGGTGAGGTGACGCGGTTTATATTTACCAACATTTACGCTGTATTTGCCCTTTATTACTATTTTTTTCGGTACTAATGATCACTGCACTCTTATTTACCTTGACAGTTAATCAGAGATCAGTCTAGCCCTCCATTGCGTAGTAGTAATAGTAGCAGTAGTTAGCGTGCAGTGTTAAGTGATGCGGTTTATATGTATCAACATTTACGCTGTATTCGCCATTATTATTTCTATTTTCTTCGGAACTAATGATCACTGCACTCTTATTTACCTTTCCAATTAATCAGAGATCATTCCAGCCGTCCATTGTGCAGTAGCAGCAGTAGTAGTCAAGTAGCAGCAGTAGTTAGCGTGGGTAAAAACAAGCGGCGTCACTCCTCTATCTTGTCTCGGTTTCGGAACTTTCTACAATTTAAGAATTTTCCCGAAATGAGGACTTTTAACCCCTTCACGCTCAGATCTTTCCGTTAATATATAAAAACCATCTGTTGTTAGCCATAAAATTATGAAAAGTAGCTTAATTTATCAAATTAGTTAGTGGACAAGGATACTAAACAGGTCATATCTATAAAATATTGCTTATAGTCACTAAAAATCGTCTATTGGTACCCAAATTACAAAGGAAATTACGTTCTGGGTCTCAAAGGGTTAGAAAAAGATCCATAACGTAATTTCTATTGTAATTTTGGTACCATTTGACGGTTTTTTGTGAATATAAGCAATACTTTATATATATGATCTATTAAGATTTCTTGTCGACTAACTAATTTGGTGTATTCAGTCACTTTTCGTAATTTTATGGCTCGACAACATACACGTTTTTATAGCAAAGGAAAGATCAGAAATTAGAACATTCTCCGTCATATTTATTATGGTAATTTTTATATTTTTACTTATGCGAAGTATGAAAACATAAGAATTGGCACTTCTAGACTTCTATTGCAATGATAGGATACTGTCTGAAATGTTGAACCTAACAAGGGTCAAAATATACACCTTTTTGATATATATATTCCATAGAATCCCCCTATTCTTCTTATTTGTCCATTCATTCACCCATTTTTACCTTAGTTTCCATATTTTCACCCATTTTTGCGAGTTTCCCTATTTTCACTATTTTTACCATCACGATTTTAATCCATCAACAAATAAGGGACCCCCCGGAATCTCCCCTTCATATTACATTGTGACTATATTATAACGTTATGCATTATTGACGCCAAATCTACCAGCATCACAGCAGAATAGAATATTCCAGGACAGGAGGAGAAGGAATACATGGGAATACAGAGGAAAAACAGACACTAGGAAACCTATTGCTCTTTATTGAGGGTATCTGCTGAACTACATACTACTATCAAACTACATGTAAGATAACAGTTGGAAAAGTATACTTTGTCCCTAAAGAAGATAGGAACATGGAAGTTCCTTTATGAAGAATAAAAGGAATGAAGTGTGCTTCATGAAACTACCACTAACCCTAATAATCCTGGGATGTTAATAATATAATTCGCGGGGCAATATCAAAACATACTCCTATACTTTAAGAAGAAAAAAAATTACGTAGAGCCGAAGTAATCCAGTTGGGCAGCTGATGCTAGGTATTGATCAAGTTTAGTAGTTTAGTAGTATTAAGAGGGGGAGGAGGAGAAGCATGAAAATTGCACTGTCCTGCACTGCCAAGGTGTGGAAGGAATATATGTGAGGGACTGGTGGATGACTTGTACATATGTTTCTGAGCTGTCTTTCTACTACTGTTTCCTATTTCTTAAAATTTGGGTCGTCTGGAATGGCCATTTAACATGAATGGGAGGAAATATTTAGGAAGATTGATTTTCTGTATATATATATATCTATATATATTAGGGTGGTTCACTTTTATAGAGTAAGAAATTCAAAGCAAACTATTCGTTTTTGCACTCGTGAATTATTGTGAGGGTTCTTGAGAAACTCCCAAATCCAGAGTCTCGTCCAAATAAAAGCATGTTGAGGGGTCGCACCGAGTGATCGAAGGTTTGCTCTGCTTCCCCTTAGCATAGTGTACCTACCATACACAGTGTTGTGGGCTCCATGCCTTTAGATATACTTCTTGGCGATGGCAACTCGTTTGGTGCATACCCCGACGTAGTTTTTGCCGTTATATATAGCTCTGTATTTATAATGTCAAACCCAGAAGTAAGCTAAAAACATCATTTTTTTGTCCTCAGGTCAAAGTGGCGCGTTCAACTCGGAAACAGACTGAGCTGTTTTTGTTGGCACAGCCCCTTGAAGCCCTCAGCCAGATTGTCCTTCCAACAGGGGAAGATGTTCTGCGGCGACTCTTCTGTCATGGATCGAATAGCAAGGACAATCGAAAAGCTGTCATCGACGAAGTCGTCAGAGTTTGGGAACGGGCCCATATTCCTGTCGTCCCGCTGCGATCAATCATGAAAAAACTGGAAACCCTCGTCGGGAAGTACGAAGTTCGTAAGAAGGCGAAAAAACGTCAATCCGAGGGGGACAAGGTCTCCGACGCCCTCCTCCAGGGACACTTGGCGTCACTGTTCGACATCGCAGCCCCTGCCACTTCTTCCTCCATGATCCACCTCAAACAGAAAGACAAGGACTTCCTCGACGACCAAAGGGGCCAGAGGAAAATGGTAATGAGTACTGTTGACAAGGAGAGCATGGCAAAAGAGTCTAGGAAACATGAGAGGTTGGCTGCTGAGAGAAGGAGGAAGGAGAAGGAGTTAGCAGAGACTTTAGAGAGGGGAGAGATGATTGAGTTGGTGACTGGGAGTTCCGCCACTGCTGAATGTGCTGATTCATCAACTTCTTCGTCCGACACCAACTCTTCTGCTCGGGGAAGCGCCGCTGCCTCTGCTTCTCGTCCGAAAAGGCTGAAGATCACGAAGGAGGTGGCAGCAGCAGCTGACAGGGTCAAGTTGACCTCTTGCGGAGCCCACCACGTCTTCTCTGCCATCGCTGCAGACCAGGGAGTGCTGAGTCCGTCCACCTCGTCCATTCGCCGACATCGGAAAGTGTTGCGGAAGGAGACAGCAGAAGCAGCCGTCAAGGATTATCGAAACCAAGTACAGGAGCACGACGCGGTTCTCATCCTTCATTGGGACGGGAAACTCTTGCCCGGATCAGAAAGTCAAGGTCATGTCGATCGCTTGGCCATCGTTGTCACCAGTCCGTCCCTTGAAGGAGAGAAGCTCCTGGCTATCCCTGCCTTGCCATCCGGTACCGGAGAAGCAATGGCCAGCAAAGTCGAGGAGACCATCAGACACTGGAAGTTCGAAGACAGAGTTGGAGGTCTCTGCTTCGACACCACCGCTTCAAACACGGGCGTCCATGCTGGCTGTTGCACACTCCTCGAACAGAAGTTAGGTCGTCCGTTGTTGAACTTGGCGTGCCGCCACCACGTTATGGAGCTAATCCTGGCCTCAGCCTTTAAAGCCACCTTCGGCGACGCTACGTCCGGCCCAGACGTTCAACTATTCAAACGGTTCCAAAAGAAGTGGCCCACTCTCATAAAAGCCAATGCTAGGATCATCAACGACCCACGATTGGCTGACCATGACGAATGGAAGAGGACGACCCTTGAGGCTCTTGCCAAGGCGGCCGCAGCGACAAGAGACGATTATGAAGAGTTAGCGGAACTAACCGCAAAGGCCATTAAGGGGGAGGTTCCCACCACCTTCCGCAAACCAGGAGCTCACCACTACGCGAGATGGATGGCGAAGGCGATCTGCACGCTCAAGATGACGATGTTCAAGAACGAGTTCGAACTCACGCCGAGGGAACTGCGTAGCCTCCAGGAGATGAGTGTGTTCATCATCCTAATCTACGCCCGTGCCTGGTTCGAGGCTCCCTTGGCCGCAGGCTGTTTCAGCGACGCTGAACCTGAACCCTAACTAATCTTACATAAGAATATACAAATCGTTTCAATCGTTATTTCAGTCATTTGAAGTTTTAGTTTTAAGAGAGTCCAGGAAATGTGCCATTCCTATCACTGTTCCTTGTATAGTATCAAAGTAATATTCATCCTTGTATACACTGCTGTATCGTGAAATGTTCCTAGAATAGTTAGTTTCGTTTCTGTGGCATTTATAGTTGATGTGAATAAATAAACTTGAGAAATGAATATTTGTATTGTCTCGAAAAATCAACTACCCTGTGCGACCCCTAAATCTCAAAACATTCACATGAAACTTTTTGTGCTTTTGTTTCTTGCCATTCCTAACAATAATTCATGAGTGCCGTAAGAGATTTCAAACTTTCATTTTTTGAACCACCCTAATATATATATATATATATATATATATATATATAATATATATATATATATATATATATATATTATATATATATATATATATATAATTATATATATATATATATATATATATATATATATATATATATATATATATATATATATATATATATATATAATATACCTATGTATATATATCCATATATATATATATATATTATTATATATATATTATATATATATATATATATATATATATATATATATATATATAATATATATATTATATATATATATATATATATATATATATATAATATATATATATATATATATATATATATATATATAATATATATATATATATATTATATATATATATATATATATATATATATTATATATATATATTATATATTGTGTTGCTGCTTCATTTTTGCGTAAAAAATAGAAATTACTTTCTTGTAGTGGATCCCCATCCCATTGTTTATGAGCTTGTAGGATAGGTGAGGGAAGACTGACCTGTTGTGGGTGATGACAGGGGCTCCCCTGTCGTCTATCTTCTCCAGCTTGATGGTGATGAGGAAGCTGTCCTTGTGAGGCACTTTGTGGGCGACAAATCCCTCCGGCAAACTTTCGCTGGCCAGTCTCTCCCAACACTCATCAAACGAATAGACCTACAACAATAGAACACCTTTAATACAAAATGATGGCATAAATGTTTTAATGTGCCGTGTATGAAATGTCTTTTTATATATGTTTTTCTCAAAGACTACTCTATACTGGACTTGCTACTCATTTTGGGCTATTTCCAGTGGAGGACAGTTTTGCGATTCCTTCCATTTTCGAACATCACTCCCTTTTCCCTTCCTATGGTTTATCAGTATATATGATATACCGTTATCTTCGTAAATGTTTGTTCTATAATATTATCAAATAAAAAACAGTAAAATACACTAAAGAAATGCCATTATGAGAGTGTCAAGAAATATACATGAACTTAATATTCACTTAAACTCATCGCCATGTAATATTTTCCGACAAAACATTTTAGATGAAACATATCAATAGAAGCAAATTTTCATTAGCTCTCCATTGATATATTTCGTTTTCTGATAAATGAATCAGAACCATGCATAAATTAGCGTTAACTAAAAAAATAACATCATCTATCGGGAAAATTAGAACCCTCCTGAGGAGAGACAAGGAGAGGTATGTCAGGAGTCTCGCTGAGGATGTCGAGGGTCATTTGAACGCTAATGACCTCCGACCCGCCTACCGAGCCCTGAAAAAGCTCCGTTCCAAGTCTCCTTCTCGGGCGAGTGCTATTCGAACAGCAGATGGGCGCCTCGTGTCGGACATGGATGGACAGATGGCTCGTTGGGCTGAGTACTTTGGGCAGTTGTTCACGGTGGACCCCTCAACTGAGCAGCTTCACACCACTGGGTTACAGGCAGTGGATGCCGATCCTCCCATTGACGAAACCGCACCCTCTCTTGACGAAGTTAGAGAGGCTGTAGCAAAGTTGAAGGGTGGAAAGGCAGCTGGTGTTTGTAATATCAGTGAGGAGCTCCTCAAAGCTGGGGGTGAGGCCATGATCCGCGGGTTGCATGCTGTCCTGACTGCCGTGTGGCAATCAGGTACCATTCCTCCTGACTGGGAAAGGGGCTGGTCGTCCCTATCTGGAAAGGGAAAGGGGACCGTCAGGACTGCAACAATTACCGCGGTATTACACTGCTCAGCGTACCAGGCAAGGTGCTTGCCCATCTATTGCTGACACGAATTAGCAGTCATCTGGTGAAGCATCAGAGACCTCAGCAGTCTGGGTTCACGCCTGGTAAGTCAACAACGGACCGTATCCTAGCGCTTCGTGTCCTGGTGGAACGCCAACGTGAGTTTTTGCCGATGATGCAGTACTCTTGCTGAGTCGCTGGAGGTTCTGTTGATGGCTCTCGAGGCGCTGCACGAGGAGGCAAAGCCTTTGGGACTAGAGGTCTCCTGGCTCAAGACCAAGGTCCAGGTTTTTGGAGACTTACTAGATGAAGCAGTACAGTCTGTTCATACGTGTTGCGAGGTGATTGAGATCTTGGAAAGTTTTACATACCTTGGTAGCGCAGTCCATAATGGCGGCGGGTCACGTCAAGAAGCCTTACGGCGGATTGGCATAGCTCACGGTGTTATGGACTCGCTCAGCGGGAGTATTTGGCGTTGTCGGTACCTGTGCAGGAGGACAAAGATCCGGATCTTCAAGTCGCTTGTGATCCCTGTCTTACTCTATTGTTGTGAGACATGGACACTAAATAGTGACTTGAAGAGACGAATCAATGCCTTTGGTAATAAGTGTCTTCGCAGAATCATGGGGTATCGCTGGGATGATTACGTGTCAAATCAGCGATTGCACCGTGAGACTGAATCGAGGCCTATTACCTGCATAGTCCGTCAGCGCCAACTTCGGCTATATGGGCATGTGGCACGTTACCCTGAAACCGATCGTTCCCATCGGGTTGTATCTGTAAGAGACAATCCGGCGTGGAGGAGGCCAAGGGGGCGCCCACAAGGCTCGTGGCTGGGGCAAGTTGATGTTTCTTGTCGAGAGCTGCTTAGTATGGGAAAGGAGCCTGCATGGGAACTCGCGCGTGGTGACCCTCGGGAGTGGCGTCGTAGGGTGGGCGAGGCGAAGCGCCCCCCGGCGTATGCCCCCAATGATTGATGATATCGGGAAAATTACCCGATTGATGATGTTATTTATTTTGTTAACGCTAATTTATGCATGGTTTTAATTCATTTATCAGAAAACAAAATGTATCAATGGAAAGCTAAAAAAAATCGCTTCAATTGATATGTTGCATGTAAAAAGTCTTCACGCAAAATATTAAATGGCGATGAGTTTAAGTTCATGCATATTTCTTCAGAGTCTCATAATGGAATTTTTTTAGTGTATTATACAGTTTTTTATTTAATAATATTATAGAACAAACATTTATGAAGATAACAGTGTATCAATTATACTGATAAGCCATAGTCTACTGTATTCATGGAACACTTTTCTACTTGCCGATCCGATTGATGATGTTATTTCTTTAGTTAACGCTAATTTATGCATGGTTCTAACTCATTTATCAGAAAACGAAATATATCAATGGAAAGCTAATGAAAATCCGCTTCTATTGATATGTTTCATCTAAAATGTTTGCTCGCAAAATATCAAATGGCGAAGAGTTTAATTAAATATTGAGGTGAAGCATATTTCTTCACTCTCTCATAATGGCATTTCTTTAGTGTATTTTACTGTTTTTTATTTAATAATATTAAACAACAAACATTTACGCAGATAACGGTATATCATTTATACTGATAAACCTTAGGAAGGGAAATAGGGGTGATGTTCTAAAATGGCGGGAATCGCAAAACTGGCCACAACTGGTCATGGGCGGGTTGGCGCGGGGCACGAGTAGCAAGTCCAGTATAGAGTAGTCTTTGGATTTTCTTTTGAAATGTGGAAGAATCACCTTGTTCTGTTCGAGGAAGGCCTTGCATAAATTCTCTATTTTCTTTCCGTCGACCTGGCGGCGGGCTAAGAACCCAGTCTTCTCGGTCCTGGGATTCACTTTGACAAGCGGTAGGTAATTAAATTTTAAAGATATTAGTCTAAAGGTATTAACGAGTCATTATGCTGTGGATCAGAATTTTAGATTTTACGCACAAATTTCATGACTAATTTTAAGCCTTACCTGGGGTCGTCCTTGAAGACACTGGGAACAGCGTTGGCCTGCAAGGTGATGCGCTTACTTTAACACCGTGGAGGTAGTTGACAGTGGTGTTTAATTCTTCGGGCTAGTAGTGAAGCTGGCACACACCCGCGTAAACGAGGTTGGCGAAACTTTCGTCACGGGAGATAGCCTGTAAAGATAGTTATCATACGTTAAGTTAAAATACCTATCTAATGTTTTGTTTTTTCATTCTTTTAATTGTGGCCAAATGGCATTCCTACCTTGAGCCAGCGGACACACAGGTCTTTTTTAGTAGGATATCGGAAAACTGACTTCCCGCAGGGATTGTCACCTCCAGTCGCGATGCTCTTCTTTTCCTCGTTCTTTGGGGCGGCATTGGACTACAACACACTTCCTGCCCATGATGCAACTTGAGGTTTTCGGGATCTGTTTTGGGTAGACAAGCAAAAACTATACTAAGTCATCTCGATTCTGAAAAAATCAAACTGAGAAGCATCGAAATTTATATTATACGGCGTAAAATATGTATATTTTTTACAGCATCACTTGAATTTGAGCTCACGTCATATCTCACAAACAAAGGCATAAGACCGTACATAATGGAGTGTTTATGAGGATGAAAGCCACCTCATAAAATAGTTTTGGTCTAAAATTCTGAATGATTTAAATTTTCTAAATTCATCCAAATAATAAATAGTGGTTAGTATGCTTTGCTTTAAGTGAAATTCCCCTGAATTTTATTTAAATTAACAGCCTTGCAGAGTCATAATTATCTTCATTAGATGGGGGGGGGGTTGAGAAAATTGAAGGGGCCATGACTGAGTGCTCTCGTCCTATATACGCCATGTCAAACAATATGCATACACAAATACAACAAATAATCATCCGCCGATAGACTACTGTACCATCATTAGACCCTTGAATGTTACCTGTTTATCAACACGGTATTTGGTCATTTTGCACACACTAAAACGTCATTTCGCCAAAAGCCAATTCGCCCACACGCTGGAGGCATCTCGTCAACATTAGATTACAGTTGTAATATTAAGAGGGTAAGTATATAAGGGGAACACAAGAACTTGCTTTGGTAAAATTGTAGTCTTTTCCCACCCTTAGTGGGGTTTTTTCTCCAGACTCTTCACAGATCCCTTCAGATACCTCTAAAACGTAATTATAAAGTAGGGGAGATATGCCCCCTACACCCTCCCTGCCCCTCCGAAACGACCCCCCTGGACCCCTCAAAAATATTATATGGTTACTACTAATCTAACCTCACTAACCATAGGTCATTAATAACCTCTTAGAACCCCCCAAACAAATTAATTACTAACTGGTAAAATTCTAGTTCTCTCCCAGTCTTAGGTCTCGCTAAGAGATTATTGGTAATGTTATAGTGAGGCTAGGTTACTTCGCGGAGTGTTGCCATAATATCAATTCTTAACTCGTTCATAATATTTAAACATAACTGTATAGAATAAATATCATGACTTCACTATGACTTCATGAAAGTAGCACCACTCTTACTTGATAACATAGATAACAATTATATACTGTTATTGACCAGCTGAATATCTGTAATACCAATGATATCTATTATTTTAGTTGAGGCATACGTATCACGAAGCAAAGTCACCTCATTTATTTATATATATTTCACTATTCTAACTTCAAAACAACACGAAACCTATAGCTACAGAATTCTGAATATTTCATGGTGACATTAATATGATTTTTATATAGCTAACTCACTTGCAAGTGGTAAATTTAGCTGATTTTCAGTCTTCGCTGGTCAAGGGCGGGTTTGCGCGGAGCGCGAGTAGCAAGTCCAGTATACAGTAGTCTTTGGTATAGGCAAAGACTACTCTATACTGGACTTGCTACTCGTGCCCCGTGCCAACCCGCCCATGACCAGTGGAGGCCAGTTTTGCGATTCCTGCCAATTGCGAACATCACCCCCATTTCCCTTCCTGTGGTTTATCAGTATAAAAGATATACTGTTATCTTCGTAAATGTTTGTTCTATGATATTATCAAATAAAAAAACAGTAAAATACACTAAAGAAATGCCATTATGACAGAGTGAAGAAATATACATTCACTTAAACTCTTTGCCATTTAATATTTTGCGCAAATTTTTTTTAGATGAAACATATCAATAGAAGCGGATTTTCATTAGCTTTCCATTGATATATTTCGTTTTCTGATAAATGAACTACCACCATGCATAAATTAGCGTTAACTAAAACTATAACATCATCAATCGGGTCGGCAAGTAAAAAAGTGTTCCATGAATACAGTTGACTATGGTTAATCAGTATAAATAATACACTGTTATCTTTGTAAATGATTGTTCTATAATATTATCAAATAAAAAACTGTAAAATACACTAAAGAAATTCCATTATGAGACTCTGAAGAAATATGCATGAACTTATATTCACTTAAACTCATCGCTATTTAATATTTTGCGTGAAGAATTTTTACATGCAACGTATCAATAAAAGTGGAATTTTATTAGCTTTTCATTGATATATTTAGTTTTCTGATAAATAAATTAAAACAATGCATAAATTAACGTTAACTAAATAAATAACATCATCAATCGGGTAATTTTTCCAATTGATGAGGTTATTTATTTAGTTTACGCTAATTTATGTATGGTTTTAATTAATTTATCAGAAAACGAAATATATCAATGGAAAACTAATAACATGTCGCTTCTATTGAAATGTTTCATGTCAAATGTTTTTTCGCAAAATATTAAATGGCGATGAATTTAAGTGAATATAAGTTCATGCATATTTCTTCAGAGTCTCATAATGGAATTTCTGTAGTGTATTTTACAGTTTTTTATTTGATAATATTATAGAACAATCATTTACAAAGATAACACTATATCATTTATACTGATAAACCACAGGAAGGGAAATAGGGGTAATCTTCGAAAATGGCAGGAATCGCAAAGCTTGCCTCCACTGGAAATAGCCCAAAATGAGTAGCAAATCCAGTATAGAGTATACTTTGGTATAGCTTATGTTAGGTTCAATTTGTTTTTGTTTTTTGTCATTTTTGCCAAAAAAAAATAATAATAATTGCAACAGAAACGCTTAACAGATTAATTCAAAACACATCAAAACTCACCAGAAAAAAATGGTTTCGTCCACCAAATGAAGTTAGGTGTTCATATGGAAATTAACCCAGTTTTATAACACATTTCATACTCATATGTAATGAAAATACAAAAGTTCCACAGCAAGTAAAACCCATGTAGTCCACAATATTAATAGTCATTATTTTAAATTATACATTGCAGCAAAATTACACCTCAGCAAAAACAACAAAAAACAAACTTAAGTAAAGAAACCGCATACCCTCTAATAACTAAATATACTTAACTTACATGCATAATCTATACATCAAGTAGTGCTAGCCATTGACAAATTATTCCTCATTTATATAGCTTCAGCACATCATAAATTATACCACATATTACATCATTTGATAGGTTTGCAAAAAGATCCTCCAAAGTCTGGTAGGCATACCTGTGTCTATAGTGTTGTGTAAGGACACACTGCTCCACCACGTGCCTCTCCGTCTGCACCTCACCACACCTGCACAGCCGCTCTTCCAGCGGTCCCGCCCGCGCCTATTCCAGCGCCCAGTCTCTACTGCTATGTGACCGTAGCTTAAGGTGTGGCCAGACACTCGAAACCTTGTAAATTATATTCTATGAAACTCATTGAATCGGTTATCTGTGAGTGTAAATGTCGTGTGCAGTTAAAGTAGGGTTAAGATCTTTGTACACAAGACACCTCGATGCATTTCATTCTCTAACACAACTTTTTGAGCTTGCTAACACCACAGACACATATGGCGTTTCCTCTCTTATCATTTTGCTAACAAGCTTTCCTATCGGTGTGTTCGCTTCAATTACTTTTCTAATTGCTAAAGAAAGTGGATCATCATACATACAAAACTTTTCATAAGACCTTTTCTAGAAACATTTATGTTGTTTATTCCTCACAAGGTCGGGAAGCGACGGGTAGCCTGACTCAACGTAGCAAACAACATTTGGAGTAGTCTTCCCCACCCCTAACAGCTGCTTCAGTGCCCAGTTGTACAATTTCACCACAGGTTTTATATCAGCACCCACTAATGACTCGCAGCCATACACGAGGGACGACAAGAGCGCTGCGTCAAACACCCGTCGCTTCACTATGCAAGGAATGTCATTATTCTTCTTTAAAAACGATCTAAATTTTAACACATGAAATAATTTGCTTTTTACATGTAGCTTAACAGCAGACCACACAGAGCCGTCACATGTGAACGGAGAACCCAAATACGTGTTCTACAGTGCTCGACCAACATCTCGCCCACACGAAATGGCTCATCATCGCCTCTCTCACCACTGATAATGAAAATGTTGGTTTTTACATTGTTTACCCTCATGCAATACTCACAACAATAGTTCATCAATATCCTCAACATTGCATACATGTTTTCCCTACTTGTTGATAACAGAACCGTGTCGTCCATTAACATCAATATTTGTAACCACTCAATGAATCTCTCTGGTGGACACTTTTCTGTAACAGTTCTAATGAACACATTAACAAACATTATAAAAGGTAAGGGAGAGGTGGGAAGCCTTGCCTGACGCCCCGTGATGCTGTCAGTACAGCAGAGCCGATGATACTCTCGGTGGTGCGGTACATGGCCACCAAGTCTACAAACACCACAAACAATCTAATTCTCTTAATCCTAGGTGTGTTGGTAATAAGTCTGAGCATCACTAACTATATGTTCCATACATCCATTTTTCCGTTGTGCTCCCGCTTGATCTTTATCGGGTTTGAACCACTGACTCAAGCGTTCGCACAAAACCATCTCGTACAACTTGGCAATAGCATTTATGACACTTATTCCACGATAGTTATTAGGATTGGTTTTATCTCCTTTCTTGAAAATTACAAAACAAATTGCCCTAATCCATGCATCAGGAAATACTCCAGACATGAAAACGTTGTTGAATAAAGAATCCTCTGGGCTGGCAATAGTGTGAACACACCTGGGGAATATCATCTGGCCCACACTCCTTGTCAACCTTCATCCTTCGTATCTGATTTTGTACCTCTGAGGGAGATATGGGTTCGTCCAAGACAGGGATGCTAACATCTGTAGTCACATTCGGTTCTTCATAATAAGTAGCTCGTGGATGATTCAGTAATTCCTCAATGTGGTCCCTAAAATCTGCATCACTTGGTAAAGTAACGTCACCATAAAGTGATACATAATAGTCACCCTTCCAATTAATGGCTTTCCATACCCTTGAATCGTCCTCATCCTCCAATAGCCTCTCCCATCTCCCTAAATCCATCCCATCTACACGCACTCTCTCCTCATCCTCGGTAACACTGCTCTTAGCACACGCATACAAAGCTTATGAGAAGTTTCTAACATAAGAATTTAAATCATCATCCCGTATGCATGACATTTGTTGTGTGATATTTCTCAAAAAGCTATCCTTGTTGATATTATAGTACTTGAGAGGCTTTTCGATCAATCTAGACCCCGCTATTCCAAGCAGTGCTGCGTGGCCTCCTAGTGACGTTGCCCGAACAAGTAGGTTACCAAGGTTAACCCCTGTGCTAGTGACTCTCATGGTTATCGGGGCGTGGTCAGAAGGGAGGTCACTATTATGCACCACAGAAAAATCATTAACAGAGTCTAATAGCTGGGGTGATACAATACACACATCTAACTCAGAGATCCATAAATCATGTTTGCGGTACGTCATGCATGTAAGAGAACAGTTGGAAAAATATACCTAGTCCCTAAAGAGGATAGAAACATGGAAGTTCCTTTATGAAGAATAATAGGAATGAAGTAACCTAACTGAAACTACCACTAACCCTAATCAATCCTGGGATTTTAATAATATATCTCGCGGGGCAATATCAAAACACACTTATATACTTTAAGAAAAAAAAAATACGTAGAGACGAAGTAATCATGTTGGTCAGCTGATGCTAAGCATTTAATTTATGAAGTTTAGTAGTTTAGTAGTATTAGGTGGAGGAGGAGAAGGAAGAGGAGCATTTGGTAGATACGGGCAGGCAAATACACGTACAGGAATATCAACACCAAAACACTAACATTTCCAGATAGCGTTCCCGCCCCACACCAACAACGAACAACGGGATCCATTTCCCTCATTAGTGAGGTCTCCGCAATGCCTTGAAACAAACCTACGAAACAACGCTTGAAAACACCAGTAATTAAAAATGGCCGACTGGATCACGCTTAATTTTCACAAAGGACTGGCCAAGGGCAGAAATAAAGGAACAAAATGCCTGCTTTATGGAAAAATTTCAACATTTCTGAGTTCAATCGGATTTGTGGCCAACAGTTATTAAGTTACGATATATTAAATTGCATACAATTGTAAATTAGCAATTGCAATTCCAAAGAAATTGATACACAATTGATATTATAAGAGAAGAGAATTATATGCGCGCAATTAGCAACGGATTCAAACGAATATTGTTTCTTGTTTAACAAAATTGTATTTATTCATGGACATATTTACCTTGCACTTATTTTAACATATTTGATTATTTATTCACTTATCATATCCTTTGGACTGCTCTGACATTATCTATTGCAAATAATCTCTGGAGCTCCGAGAAGCTTAAACGTGAGTCAGAGCTTAATGGTGGATAGGACGGTATTATTAATGATAATAAGGATATTTATGATGATAAAACAATAATGATAATATGAATAACAAAAGCAATAATAATAACAATAATGCCAATGACTATAATGTTGAAAAATATAGACATAATAACAATAAGGATAATAATAGTACAAAATAAATATATTAATAATGACAATACTAATGATAAAAGTAGTAGTAATAACAATGCTATGAGGACGTTGTGGCAGGTGGTGACAGGTGGTGAAGGACACACGGACTGAGGAATAAATGCTGATAAATGTTGTATACCCGTGAAGCAGCCTTTGGGCAAAGCTGAACAAGGATGATATATGACACATTTCTCAGCGATTATTCCCTACATCATCTACGTACCGACAGTAATAGTGATAATAGTAATGATGATGATAATTAATATTGATAAGATTAATAATTATGTTACTATTTTCAAAAATTAAAATAATAATAATTATAATAAAGATAATAATAATAATGATAATAATAATGAAATGAATTATAGAATCATCCTATAATTATATTATATTATATAATCATATAATTATATTATATTTTATAATCATATTATAATTCAAAACATGCCACACAAACACACAAACCACATACACTTACACACACACAGACACACACACACACACACACACACACACACACACACACACACACACACACACACACACACACACACACACACACACACACACACACACACACACACACACACACACACACACACACACACACACACACACACACACACACACACACACGTTCTCCTTCCACTGGTTTGCAGTTCAACTCTCCTGCCGCTTCGTAATCTTCGTAATATTTTTTGCAATAGTGTCTCCAGTATTCAATCTCCATGTTCACGTGTTTGTGAGTAAATATTGATATATACTACAACATAATTATATATACAACAAGTAAATACGTACGTATAGTGCATGTGTCCACCTTTAACCAGTAAAGCTGAGGTTGCTAGAGTAGGGTGCGACCCACTGACCACCAAGCCAGCCCCGCACACCGCCACGACTGTTGTTCACATGACACTTTTAATCATATATTTGTTTACCTCACAACCATTATGTTAGTTACTATTCACTCCAGATGGTCTCCACAAATAGGAAGGAAGCATATAGTTTAGTGCGAGGTAGGAATAGAAATTTCGGGTAATATGTTCAAATATATCTTCCTTTCATTATTTAGTGGGCGCTCCATAGCTCAGTAGTAAAGTCTTGCTGTTTCTATGCAAAATACATAGGTTCGAATCCCCTACACTGTTATAAAAGTTATATTTTACCGACCTCGGACCCCGCCACCTCCCCGTCCATGGATCAGCCTCTCTTTATTTTTGTTGAACCCCTAATTTGTAGGAATATTAATTTGTTCACCTTTTATTTATAAATAGTGGGTGTTTCTTTTTTATATCAAAATTCAATTAAATTCAATTAAAGTGATATTTAACTTACTTTTGTCGCTTAAAATTAAGCTTAAATGTTTATGTGTTGGTGTGCACAGGGTGGGTGTGGTGGAGCGCGCGTCACAGACCGAGGGCGACGGGTTAACATAACACTTATAGTAACTCTATTACGCAGCCTGCAACTTTATTTATTTACATGTATGTGCATTAATTGCAAAATAATTGACAAATGAACCAATTAACGCATAATGCGGGAGAGAAAAAATGATTTGCACTAAGTAAAAGTTTCCAGAAAAGTGTTCCAGTCCTCTCCTCACAAGCCTTACAGTCTAATTTCACAACACATAGATGATTATGAAAACATAAAACCGAGCATTCATAATCCTAGCTAGTGATCGTAGACAAATATTTATCATTCATATGTTTTAATTACTTGAATATGTTTGTTGTTGTGTTGTCTGTACCTACTCTAACAGCAGCCTTCCATGACCTGCCTCCACCTGCCACGCCTCGACCCCGCTATAATAGCGAACACAACAATGGATTTTTTTTTTTTTTTTTTTTTAGTAATACGAGCGGACAGCCAATAACAACTAGATTTGGCTTCTGCCGTGCTTTCTAGCTCTTTATTTTACTCATCATGCCTCGCAGTAAGCGTAAAGAGCTTTTGAAGGCTCGAGAAAGAGCTCTAAACAGGTCAAAACTTGAGCTATTGAAGAACAACAGTGGTGTAGGTGGTGGTGGTGAAGGTTCATCAACCACCACAATTTTGGTACAGCCCCAACGCTGAACCTAGTCATCGGACAGGCTGTGAAGAGGCCAATAGAAATATGAAATTAACTATTTCATCATGATAGAACAACAGAGGATGAGAGTGTGAGGTTTTTAGTTCTCAAGAAAAAAAAACTTGTAAACTTGTTGAAATGCATAGGCAAGTGTGATGATTGTGATGGTAAACTCACTTTTTTATTTTTTTTTTTTTTTTTTTTTTATTTTTTTTTTTTTTATATATATTTTTTTTTTTACATGTTGTGCCTATAGCGCCTGTAGGCAGTGGTGACCCAGGGTTTAGATGGTAGACTCTGGATGTTCACTTGAGGGCTACTGTGATGGTTGGCCCTTTCCCGTGGTGGCGCAGGCAGGATTCTTATAGTAACGCCTGTGATTATGTGCTCATGCCGCCCCCCTGTGTCCTCCGATGCACTCACAATCGAAGGTAGAGTTGATGGGCAGTGCATCAGGGGTGGATCAAATACAATTGTATTTGTATTTGAACTGTATTTAAATACAATTTTAATGTATTTGTATTTGTATTTGTATTTTAGCATCCAGATAAAAAAGTATTTTGTATTTGTATTTGTATCATGGCACCCAGAAAAAAAATATTTTGTATTTGTATTTATATTTGATATTTCGAGTCAAAATCATTTGACACACACACACACACACACACACACACACACAGAGAGAGAGAGAGAGAGAGAGGAGAGAGAGAGAGAGAGAGAGAGAGAGAGATAACAACAACCATGATTTACGAAACTATGACGGGTCACGTACACGTCGCGTACGAGTACCATTCCTGTCCCACTTCCAGTCACACTTGCTGTCGCTGGTGGCGCGAGTTATGTACTTTCAGTTTATTGACAGCACTGACAAGCTGAAGCTGTAGCGAAGAGGGAGGACGACCTACAATACCTCAATTGTGCCATACTAGAGGTAAGTTGTTTGTGTGTGTGTGTTCATTCTCTTTCCAATTCTAATTTTCAATTACTGCCGCCCACACAGATTTTTTATTCATTTATTAATTAATGATTTTTTACCATAAAGTATTTTCTGCATGGAATTAGGGGTTTTTTTTCACACTTACTGTACATGGTGTTTGGAAAAGGAATATGCTAATGTACTGCCGTCAGGCTCTATTATGAGACCACGCTGACTGAACCCTGTAGCAAATTGTAATTGTTATGGTGGCTCAGTCAGTAATGAGTCTAACTAATGACACGGAACCAGGTATGTGGAGGTGTTTCTTGACTTTGACCCCAGCCACCGCGTGGGGAAAAAAATATTCACAATTACTTACTTTAAATAAGGTAATTATAAAGCAGAACATTATCATTAGGCACTACATCTATTCCTGCGATAGAGAGAAAAAAAATCTTTGTTTATCAGGGGGGCACGCACTTCCAAGTGTGTGTGGGAGTAGGGTGTAGTGATTGTGGAGTGAAATTATGTTGTTTTATACTTTGGTGTGATGCATGGTAGGGTCGGGTTTTTAGTGATGTGTGGAGTGAAATTATGTTGTTTTATGCTATTTTTCACTACCTACAAATATACGTAACTGAATGTTTTTTTTTTTTTTATATTAATATTTAATCACAAAGGGGAAGGAGGGGTATATGGATAACGCTAAGAATGTTCAAAGGGTACGTGGGGGAAAAAGGTTGAAAAAACCATCTTTTAGTCAATGAATATAGTAAAGCTCCACTTATCTTCATATAAAAAAAAATCAACATTAAAACTCACTGGTGTATAACACCTTTAAAAATAATAATACTAATAATAATAATAATAATAATAATAATAATGAAATAATAATAATAATAGTAAGAAGAAGAAAAAGAAGAAGAAGAAGAAAATAAGTGAAATTAAATTGATTCTCACTTCTCATTTTTTTCTCTTTGCAGATGGATAACAAAGACATTGATACACCAGATGGCCCTTCAATCGGGGATGAGGAGGCCCGGGAGGACGTACAATTGCCTCAACTATCAGCTACACTGGCAAAGTTTTATTCTGTCAATGTCAAGTCTACTGACATGAATCTTATAGCGGACTGTTTGCAGTGCAAAAAGTCGTATTCGGCATCAACTAAGGCAACATCTAACCTAGTTATCCACCTCAGAAGAGTTCACAAAGTTCAGTATGCTGAATATGAGACATTGAGAGCAGCAGAGGAAAAGAAGAAGCGTGAGAGCTGTGGATCACATTCACAGCACAAAATGACCTCGTTCTTCAAAACCAAGCATCCACAAGAGAACAAATTAACCCCTAATCACATCAAAAAAACGGGCTATGGTAAAGAAACTCTTAGACTCCATTGCATGTGACCAACTGCCTTTGAGTATTGTGGAAAGGAAGACTTTTAGAGCTCTTCTACACGAAGCAGAACCACGCTTCGTGTTTCCAAGCAGAACCACACTTAGAAGCAGTTTACTTCTGCAGAGAGCGAAAGACATTAAGTCGCAATTGATGACAGAATTTGAAAACCTCAGTCTTATTTACCTGACATTGGACCTCTGGACGAATCGGAAAATGATATCGTTTTTGCTGTCACTGTACACTTCATCAACTCATCATGGGAGCTAAAATCCCCGTGTCATTGCTTGCGATCAGTTTTGTAGAAAAGACACACAGCTGTGAACATTGTACAGCATATGAGGATATAGTCACTAAATTCGGAATTCGTGGCAAGGTGAGGAAGGTGGTTGCAGACAATGCTTCGTCTATGGTGAGAGCATTTGATGTCTGTCTACCAGGATTATATGGAAATGAAGTGAGGAATGAAAGTATCGATGAAAATGGAGACACCGATAACCTTGATATTTTGGAAGAAGAACTTGATCTGAATGAGGTCCTTGCCCTTCTTCCACCGGATCGGTCCAGTTGCTTTGCACACACACAACAACTCTGCATACGAGATGCCTTCAATGATCCCTGTGTCAGAAACGCGCAATTGCAACTGTGATACACAAGTGCTGTAGTATTGTAGCTGTAATACGTCGATCTACTGTGGCAGCACCGTTCTTGGAAAAGATTGGGGTTTCACTGCAGGCTGCCAACGCTACTAGATGGAACTCTCAACTGACTATGCTTAAGTCAGTTCTCAAAGACGTTAATGGTGTCAACTCAGCTATTCGTCTCCTAGGATCGCGCAAGACCGTAGAAGAATTGAAAGGAATGGAAATAGCAATGCTAAAAGAAGTGATACAAGTTTTGGAACCGTTCCAAGAGGCGATGTCGGAAGTGGAAGGAGAAAACATGGTGACACTTTCTTGCGTTGCACCAGTTGTATTTGGCCTTGAGCACAGCCTCAAACTATTCACGGAAAGTAAACCAATCTACTGCTTAAACTTGGCTAATGCACTACAGTCTTCTATCAAAAAGAGGTTGCATTAGTTTCTTGAGACGACTGATGTCATTGCCGCAGCTGTCATGGACCCCAGGTTTAAGTTGGCATGGCTGCCATGTGAGGAAATAAAAAAGGAAAAAATTTCTAAGATTGTGGACCTAATTATTTCAGAGTCAACTCAGTCGTCTTTGAAGAACACAATTCAAGAGAGGGAGCCTTTCGTCACCACAAGCACCAATCAAGACAAGGCTGGAATGAGTGCAAAACGCCCTCGGCTTTTTGCCTACATGCCACCAGCTGGGGAAATAAATGTGAGTGCAGCAACAAGCGACATTACAGTGGTAAAAAGGGAGAACTTGAGTCGTACCTAGAAGAAGGTGTTCTGGGTTTTGATTATCAACCCGCTGAAGTACTGGCGTGAAAACAAGAGCTTCAACATTTTGAAGCCTTTTGCCAAAAATATTCTAGGGTGCTGTGCAACGTCGGCACCATCTGAAAGAGTATTTAGTAAGGCCGGTAATTTTTACACTCCTGAGCGAGCAAAACTCGGCCCGGAAACCTTCCGGGCATTAATGATGATTAAATGCAATTATGATATGTAGAATGCAGATATAAACTTGTGTGAACAAATTTTTTATTTTTTGCATATTTTCAGGAGTATTTTTTATTAGTAGCTATGAAATCTGAAGTATGAGTACTTGTATTTTTATTTTTATTTTCTGAACCAGTGATTGTATTTGTATTTGTATTTGTAGATTTAGGAAGAAAAGTATTTGTATTTGTATTTGTATTTTTAGATTTAGGAAGAAAAGTATTTGTATTTGTATTTGTATTTTTAGATTTAGGAAGAAAAGTATTTGTATTTGTATTTGTATTTTTGGAATCCCAAACGAAAGTATTTGTATTTGTATTTCAATTGTAAAAAGTCAGTATTTGATCCAACCCTGCAGTGCATGTGGGTGTTCTTAAGCCACTCGATGGTGCAGAAAGGTTTTGGGTTTCTTCGGGGATCGAACTCGGGTCACCGAGAACGCCAGTCGGAGACGCTAACCTCTCCGCTACCGCCTCCCCGACTGTGCTACTCTGTGTGCTACTCTGCACCCAAGATATGATAATTATTACGTGTTTTTGGTAGTGCAACGCAGTGAGTGTGAGAAGATTGCTCATGAAGATGTGCCTGAACACGTCTCTGATGAAATGATGACGAAGAAAGATGCAACAGACACCAATGATACCCTAGTATTATATTCATATGTAAGTATTTCAGATACATACCTTTTATAAATTATTTTTAGAAAAACAGTAATGATTCGTATCTACTGAAAGAAAAAAGAAAAAAGGGGAG
>JACEEZ010002883.1:0-25504 GCA_016584305.1 Chionoecetes opilio | reverse complement strand
TTTTTCACATTTAAATATTCTTTTCCTTATACCCCAAGTCAATCTTTCCTTACACAACAACCCACACACACACACACACACACACACACACAACACACACACAACACACACATACACACACACTACACACACACACACACACACACACACACACCACACACACACACACACACACACACACACACACACAGATAGATAGATAGATAGTTTTATTGACCACAGCAGAACATAATACACATATACATACTTATACATGTAGTTTTATAACTGTAGTCCAAAAAGTAAAATTAACTCAACGCTGGTATTTAGTAACTAACACTACAATATAATGCTATCCATGCACACACACACACATATACACTACACATTCCTCCCTCTCCAAGATCCAAGGAGACTTGTATCTAAATGAGCCATGGTCGCGGTTCTATTCTTCTTAGCTTCAACCTCCTTTACCGCCATAACCCCACTACTCTTGGTGGTCAAAGATCAGCTAACTCTTTCCCAAAATCATCCTTAATATAGCGGGTATGCCTGCCACGAGCTCTGTAACAAAAAGCATCTTTGGGACGATGTGGGATCAACCAGACAATTGCAAGGTAATGAAGCGCAAGCTCGACCACGACGAGGAGACGCTGCAGCTGGTGCTGGAGCCGCCCTCCGTGCCCGTGAAGAAAGAAGCGGCGCCTGTGTACCCATCACCCCTGCCTTCACGCCGATGACATGAGCTGTGTGTTGGGCAGGGTGAACGGCAGGGCGTGCAGAGTGCTGCTGGATAGCGGCACTAACTTCACCCTCATAACCTGGACAGGGGCCAAGCGACTGCGCCTCATTACCGGCTACGAGGATACCACAATACTGGATGGCAACACGTGGAACGGCCCCGCGAGTCTGCTGGTGGTGAAACTGGCGCGCGTCACCATCGACCTGGGAAGCGGCGTGGTGGTGGTGACTCCTGCCATTGTCTTCCCTGAGTATTTATTTCAAAACAATAGTGTTGACGTGGTGATGGACGTGCACCACATGCGGCGCGGCCACATGGTGCAGGTGTTCAGGCTTGGCGGAAGCGACGTCATCGTGAAGAAGCCACGGAATCTCCTGCGAAAAGTAAAGAAAAAACAACGATCCAATAGCCTATGCGTACTGAACGTGAAGCAGGCGAATCATAGCTAGACGGAGGCCATGACGATGTTAGTGGACACAGGCGCCCGAGGCTTCCACGTGTCAAATAAGCGCCGCTAGTTATTGAAAAATCAAGGTACAGCGCCCGGCGTGCGTTATAGATATCGCGTGATCTATGACGGTAAAGGACGCAAGGTATCTCAACGCAAGTTAATGCCCGACACTGGCAGGAAAGTACGCAAGCTTCCTGAGCGCATGGCCCTTGATATTGGCGGCAGCTGCATCCTGCATGCCGAGCCGCTGGAGAAAATTCCCTCCAACGATCAAGATTTCGTGATCGGCGTGGACCACCTGGCGCGGTACAGCACCATGCTGGACTACGCCCGTAACACCCTCACCCTCGCCATGCACGGCGACTGCCACCACGCCAAGTGGCGGAGGGTGACCATGGTGAAGGAAGGTTGAGTCCCTCACGGCGGGATGCGAAAATGACCAGGTTAAAGGAAGATTTTATGTGCTGCAAGAGGATCGCAGCTTATTATTAACAGAGGTGTTGAGGTCTTCAGCACTGAAGTATTTGCTGAGGTTTATCTATTGATCTTATTATATATTATCTCTTAATTTTCTATTGTTTATAAAAAAACATAAAAACAACCAGAAAAACATATAAATATGATAATGGAGATACATGCAGGATGTTGAAGAATATTAGAGTGGTATTTCATTACATGGACAAAAATATGATGAGAAAGATAATTACTACAATGATCCGACCAAAATGGAATATGCTGCCATTGTATGGTCCCCATATATAAAGAATATGTAAAAAATTTTGGAGGATACAGAGAATGGCAACAAGGAGGGTACCAGGCTAAAAAACTTTTTTTTTGAGGAGGGGTTTGGGAAAAAAAAAAGTTCCCAAACACTCGAGCAGAGGGGAAAAAGGGGAGACTTAAATAAAAATTTTTAAACTGAAAACTAAGATGGTAAACAGCAATAAAGACCACTGTTTAGGAAAAAAGAAAAGGGGTCGATCACAAAAAGACTACCAAAAAAATTGGAAAAGGGGAAATTTTTTTTTATTTTTTTTTTTTATTTACATCTATTACATATATTAAAAATATATATATAACATATCACATCCCCCTACACTACACTCTCCTTATTTCGGGGGGGGGGGGGGGGGGGTGGGGGGGGGGGGGGTGGGGGGGGGGTGGGGGAGGTTATGGGGGGGGGGGCACCGCCACCTCCAGCGGGGGGTGAGGTTTTTCTAAACCTGCCGCAGCACGGGGCCCGGGGTCCTCCCGGCCGACGCGCTGTCTGAGCCGCTCTGTGCGGGCGGTAACGGTAGGGTCAAGGGACGGGGGGCCATATGAGGAAAATGCTCACCGCCGCTCCTAAAACTCGTCCCTCACTCCTCCAGGGTCCCGTACCCAAAACCCGAAGTCGGTGTAGGACGACCCCTCGGGCTGGGGACAGCTGCTGGGCGGGGCAACGGCTCGTTGTTGTTCGTGGCTTTTTTTTTCCCGGGCTGCCTGCCTCGATGTCTGCACCGCGGGCAATACGCTGCCTGCGGCACAACGGCAGCGCGTCGGGCCATCCTTGGCCCCAGTATCTGGGTAAGACAGTCAAGGCCTCGCTGGATGTCTGGTGCCTCCGGCCCGCCTCTCGGCCGCCTCGTTGCCAGGGAGGCCTACGGGGGCTGAGCACCCGTTGAACCTTACGCGGCCCCCCTGCGCGGCGAGGCCCTGGATGGGGCCAGGATGGTGGTGTGAGTTGCACTTGTCCATGTGTGCGGGCTGCCGTAGGACCTGCAGGGCGACATGGAGTCGATGTAAAAATCACCACGCCCTCCTCCGTCGCCCAGGGCGTGCTTAGGGCGCGCTCTATCGCCCCCAGCTCCGTCTACAGCGTGGGCAATGTCGGCGTCCTCCAGAACAGCCCTCCCCCCAAAATAACCCCGCAGCACCTGCAGGCCTCTCTCAGGGTAAACGGGCCGTCGGGTAGTAGACCCGACAGCGACGCTGCGGGAACTTTGGCTGCGCCCCGCCTGCGGGCGACCTGCTGGAACTTGGGGCGTGCGCCACCGCCTGCGGGGCGTGCTGCCTCAGCTCCTCCCCTGCACAACGCCTTCCCGCGGGGCATTTGGGGGGGCGAAAATCCCTGGGCGGCAGAGGGCTGCCACGGGGGCGGAGCGCGTGCTGACAGCGGGGGGGTCAGGTCCGCCCAGCGGCAGGTGGGTGGCCGGGAGGAGGTGGAGGGGGCGTCTGCCACCCTCGCACCCAGGTGTTGCCCGGCGATAGGCACGCTGCTGCTGTGGCAAGCCCCGCACAGCCTGTCCCGCGCGAAGACTCCCTTTCCTGGCAGAGGATCTTTTGGGCCCCCCGACAGGCCCGATCTGTCGAACCCTGGGGGCTAGGGGCACCAACCGTGCCTCCGTCTGCATGACGCGGGGGTTGGCCCAGCGCGGTGCCCCCAGCAGGACCTCAAAACTCGGGTTCTGAAGGACCTCTACTGCCTCTGCTGGGTAGCGACAGCGCGACAAAAACGGCGCGCTGTAGTCTACAAGGGCGCCACAGTGTGCACGTAGAAAAAGGGGACGCACTGATGACGTGGGCCCGGGGGGGGTGTCCTGATCATTTCCCCCCTGACGTTTGGCTGGTCTCAGCCCTCTCCCTAGATACTGACCTGGTGGTGAATGGGGGCCCGGTCAACCCATCCGAGGTACTGGAAGGCGTTGGGGCCAAGCCCCTGATGCCCTGACTGTAGAGGGCGACCGGGGGGGCGCGGCCTTGAACACCTGGCCTTACTTTCACCATATCTTGGACCCAGCTCTCTGCACTTGCAACTGCCAGGGCAAAAGGGTTGCTGGGTCCGAACCCCGGTCACCCCGGCCAGTACGACCAGACCAAGTCGTCGGCTAGCTGGAAAATGTCGTGCCCTCCCGGAAAGGCAGGGGACCAGCTGCTCCTCAGGGGTTTAAAGGGTGGGGCTTAGGACCCCGCCCCGCGGCGTGCCGTTCCCCGCTCCCGTAGCTGGCTGGGGCCCCCTGGGAAACCCGACCCTGGCGCGGGGGTGCCAAGGTAAATTTTCACCAGGGGAGGGGCTGCCCCGCACGCCCCGCCGCACCACGCGGCTAGGACGGGGTTTGGGGGTTGGCCACTCAAAAGCCTTCACCAGGTCAAGAATGACGGGGACAGCAGGGCGGTTGTCGATTTTTGGGGCCCGGGGGGCCATGACGCTGTTGGAGGGGCCCCCCCCCGTGGTGAACCCCAAGATGTGTGGGTGGGGGTCCCCAGGGGCCACAGGAGGCGGGGCCGCACCATCCTCTCCGCCCTTTGGCCGTGCAGCTTTATAGGGATGGGGCGCGGCTTGGTGGGGTTTCCCCGGGCTTAGGGGTGGGGGTGGTGTCGCCTCCTTCCCCCGTCGGGGCAACGGTCACCACCGAGGAGTTGACAGGGCCAGGGGTCCGCCTCCCCGGCCGCCCCAGCGTGGGCCAGCATCGATAGGTGACCCATCAGCGCCCGGGGCGGTGTCCCGTCCCTTCCTGCCCTTACCAGCTCCTGGGATGGGAAATGAAGGGGTGATCAGTGGCGTCGGGTCGAGCGCGGAGCGGGGCCGATGACAGCCTCACGCACAGGTTGGAGCCAAAACCCGCAGCCGCTGCACACGGGCGGTAGTTGGTCCTCTACCCCTCGAGCAAACATCCCCCCCAGGGGCTCGGCCTCCTGTAACGGCCCGGGGGTGGGCGGGGGGGGAGGAGGTCTCTTTCCGGGGCAGTCCTCACCTGCCCCACACTGGCCCCGCTTGGTGTTTGGTTAAACCGGGGCCCTTCGAGCCCTTTGGCCTCTCGCACCCGCTCGTAACCTGCCGAGCGTGCCGCACCACCTCACGCGCAGCTCCAGATTTGGGGGGCGCAGCCGCCTGCGGGACAACTTCCGGGGGATGTTTTAAACCTGTGGTTCTGTTCCGCACCTCCTGGTTGTAGAACCACCATTCTGGTTGTCCTGCGGCCGGGGGCCTTCCGTGGGGATGGCTGCCTCCGCCCCCTCTGATGGCCGCCGTCAGGGGCTTTCTCGCTTTCTCCGGCGGCTCGTAGGTGACCCACCACTCGTTCCCCCCCCGGTGGCCTGAAACAATGCCCAGTCCGCCTGCGTATATTTCCCCCCCCGCGGCGACGGGAGCTTGGGGAGCGGCCGGTGACCTGCAGTGTAGTGGCGACTGGTAGTGGTCGCAATTTAAAAAAAGACTGGATAAATGTGAACGAACGGGACCCACGAGTGTACTCAGGCCCTGTAAAACTCAACTAGGTAACTAGGTAATAACCACGCGCGCACCACAACACACCACAACCACAAAACACAACACACACACACAACACACACACACACACACAACACCATAACTCGCAATTGGAAACGAATTAAGTGTTCCATACGGTCACGTAACGCCTAAGTGGCCTGATTTTGGTTATCTTTTAAATTAGGGGTTCCCCTTCCTCCCCCTTGAATCCCCTTTCTTCGGGGGAATTTTCCCAAACCTCTTTTTTTTTATTCTTAGGGGAGAATTCCCCCCCTTTTTTTTACAGAAAGTAAAATTCTTTTTAGGGATATTCTTTAATTAATTTTTTTCAAGGGAAAATTTTTTCAGTTTTATTATATCACAAACATTTGAAAATTGTTGTATGAATTATAATATTTTTTTTTGAGGAAAACTTATTTCCTCTTGTGTTTATACAAAGTAAGTTTTTTTTTTGTGGGAAATTTTATACATGATTATTTTTTCAAGGATATTGAGTTTTTTTTTTTGATTATCAGAAAACGTGGAAAAAAAACCGATAAAATCACATATATTTTTTTTAAAATATTTTAAACTTTTCTTTCCCATAAAACCCTTCATTTCCTCATTTTAAAATTCCCGAAACATTTACCTTTTTTTTCATACATATAAAATTTCATAGCTCTCTGGAAGGCCTTTATTGCCCACCCTAGCTAGTCGTATAACTTTAATTTGCCTCAGTTTACAATACATTGTTTTATAATCCTCTTTCCCCCCTGTTATCCAAGTTTTTTTATGGTGTGTCAATTATAAATTGCCTTTAGGGCCCCTACATAGCGATCTTATATTTAAAAGTTTGGATATTAATATTTGAAACCTATTTATGTGCCTTTGAAAGACAGCTTACAAAATTAAAAATTAAAAAATCATGAAAAAATTTTAAAATTTTTTAGTTTTTTTTTTTTTTTTGTAAAAGATTTTTGTTGAATCATTTTTATTTTTATTTAAAAATTTTTTTTTAAGGAATATAATTTGATTTATGAAAAAATTTAGGGTCTCACTCTAAGGGCAATCATACTTTTATATTTTTTTCCCGGGATGTTCCCCGCCATTCCACTCCTGTTATGACTGTCTGGACTGGTTTATATGGGCGCTCTTTGTTTCGATTCTCAAGGGGGTGAGAGTCAGTGTAACTTATAGTTTTTTTTTCCTCTCTCTCTCTCTCTCTCTCTCCCCTTCCCTTCTCTTCTCTCTCTCTCTCTCCCCCCCCCCCCCCCCTTTTTTTTTTTTTTTTTCTCTCTCTCTCCCTCTCTCCCCCTCCCCCCTTTTTTTCTCTCCTCTCTCTCTCTCTCTCCCTCTCTCCCTCACTGTTCAAAAGTTTTTTAAAATATAGAAAGCAATAAAAATCATATAATAATCCCATCATCCCCTTAAATGACATCCTTTGGAGTACCCCAGGGTTCAATTCTTGGCCCTGTGCTTTTTTTAATATACATAAATGACATCATTCTAGCAAAATAAATTTGAATTTACTTTTCGCGATGTCCCACAATCTTATTCAAGGCCCACAATCTTGAAAATTTACAATTACTTTAATGAAGAATTAAAAAGTTTCAAATTGGATTTAAAAGGAACAAAAATTAAATTTTAAAAATTAATAAAACTTTCTTTTTTGTCCCCCCCCCCATTTCCCCCTTTTGCTCAGCCGTACACACCAAATAAAGATAAATAAACTACATTTTCTGAGGTTTTTGAATTTTAAAATTTTTAGGGATTATATAGAAGTATTGAAAGGAAGAACATATTTATATGGTGAAATCTAGGGTATCGTTTATACACAGGCATACTTTACAGACTAAGGCACTATTTGAATGTAAATGTTTACTACAAGTTTTTTTTAACCCTAATATTTTCCACTTTTTTATATTGTTCATCTTTTATGGGGAGGTGCCTATAAAACCTTCATTGACAGTCTCTTTATTAGTCAGAAAAGTTGTTACGTTTTTATTTTCTTTAAAAATCGTTATGACCATACTATCAGTATTTTCCGAGACTTCAAGTTATTAAAGCTTCCAGATATCATACTCCTTCAAACCAATCTTTTTGTACATAATCCATACACTCTTTACCTTTAGACCTTGGTTTTAGAGCAATACCCTACAATGAAACCCAAAGACACATATTTACGTATACCATTGTGCGGGGACATCACATGCACAACAGAGTATTTTGTCAAGAGGAACTAAAAGCTGGAACAACTTACCAGAACATTTTATTACTGATGAAAACTTAAAATCTTTCAAACGAAACCCTTGATAAAGAGCATGCTTGACAAATACAATGAAAATTTATAAACTCTTTACAAACCAAAAATGTCATATTGTGTTTTTTTTTTTTATGGTTATTAAGTTTTTTTTTTTTTATGCATTTAAAATGATTAGTTTTACTATTTTTAACTTCTATTATCATCCATAAAATGTTATATTTTCAAATGGGCCCGACCAGTCCCTTGCTATGTTATTTGTATTAAGCTTTCAGGTCCTATAAAGCTTTTGGCTTATTGGGCTTGGCTTTATCACTATTGTAATATGTTTTATATTACAAAAATACATGGCCAAATAAATATTCAATATCAATATCTCTCTCTCTCTCTCTCTCCTCCGTCTCTCTCTCATTCTCTCTCTCTCTCTTTCCCTCTCTCTCTCTCTTCTCTCTCTCTCCCCTCTCTCTCCCCTCTCTCTCTCTCTCTCCTCTCTATCAATTACTATCTTATTACTATCAATATTACGTTTTATTATTATATTATTATCATTTACATTATTATTATTAATATTATTATCATTATTTAAAATTAATATTATCATTATCATTATTATTATATATATTATTCTTTATTATTATTATTATTATTTTTTTTTTATTTATATTATTATTATTATTATTTTTATTATTATTATTTAATATGGTTATTATCATTATTACTATTATTACTATTGCTTATTGGTATTATTATTTCTATTATTATTATTATTATTTCTATATCATTATCAGTTACCATTATTGCTAATATTATTGCTTATATTATTCATTATTTTTCATATTATTTTCCACGAGTTTCATTGTTTGTTAAAAAAGTAATCCATGGTGGTGGATGGGCCACAACATGCGTCAGCTTACAGTAATTATAATTGTAGGTCCGTAATAGAGCCTTGGCTCAATGGACCTTGGCTGCATTATTATTATTATTGTTATTTATGTTATGTACAAAGTGGCCATAAATGTATCAATCAATGTATCAATCAATCAATCTCTTCTCTCTCTCTCTCTCTCTCTCTCTCATTCCTCTTCTCCTCTCTCTCTCTCTCTCTCTCTCTCTCTCTCTCTCTCTCTCTCTCTCTCTCTCTCTCTCTCTCTCTCTCTCTCTCTCTCTCTCCTCTCTCTCTCTCTCTCTCTCCTCTCTCTCTCTCTCTCTCTCTCTCTCTCTCTCTCTCTCTCTCCTCTCTCTCTCTCTCTCTCTCTCTCTTTTCTCCTCTCTCTCTCTCTTCTCTCTCTCTCTCTCTCTCCTCTCTCTCTCTCTCTCTCTCTCTCTCTCCTCTCTCTCTCTCTCTCTCTCTCTCTCTTCTCTCTCTCTCTCTCTCCTCTCTCTCTCTCTCTCTCTCTCTCTCTCTCTCTCTCTCTCCTCTCTCTTCTCTCTCTCTCTCTCTCTCTCTCTCTCTCTCCTCTCTCTTCTCTCTCTCTCTCTCTCTCTCTTCAATGCCTCCTATGCTGGGGTGCTGCACTATTATCTACAGCCATGTAACCTTATCCAAGTCAAAAACAGTCACCCAAACTTTGCCAATGCCTCATAAAGGACTTAATATGTATGTAACATAACATAGTCTTTTGTATATGTATATCCAAATATAATTAACAATGTTTCTATCTAGCTTCATTAATCATGGCAATCCTTCCCATGCAACCTGCATGGGGGGTGCGCCCTTTGTCTATTTTGTACCCTTAATTATATATGTATTATGTATAATGTGTATATTATTCACAATAAACGTTTTGATCTCTCTCTCTCTCTCTCTCTCTCTCTCTCTCTCTCTCTCTCTCTCTCTCTCTCTCTCTCTCTCTCTCTCTCTCTCTCTCTCTCTCTCTCTCTCTCTCTCTCTCTCTCTCTCTCTCTCTCTCTCTCTCTCTCTCTCTCTCTCTCTCTCTCTCTCTCTCTCTCTCGGGTTCTTATTGTTGTTGTTGTTGTTAAGTTCGTTGCGCTTTTTTCATTTACATTTCACTTCATGTTTTCATTTTTCGTTACATTGTTTTCTTTATCTCTCTCTCTCTCTCTCTCCTCTCTCAATCTCTCTCTCCTCTCCTCTCTCTCTCTCTCTCTCTCTCTCTCTCTCCTCTCTCCTCTCTCTCTCTCTCTCCTCCTCTCTTCTCTCTCTCTCTCTCTCTCTCTCTCTCTCTCTCTCTCTCTCTCTCTCTCTCTCCTCTCTCTCTCTCCTCTCTCTCTCTCTCTCCCTCTCTCTCTCTCTCTCTCTCGAGTTCTCATTGTTGTTATTGTTGTTGCTGTTGTTGAGTTCGTTGCGCTTTTTTCTGAGCCGCTGCGTCTGAGTTAATGGTTTGTTTTGTGTGGAAGTCTGGGTGTGAATAGAGGATTTGTGTGTGTGTGTAAATGTAAAAGAAACTCAACTAATGTATGCGTGGTGTCTTTTCTTTTGTGTGCATGTCTGTGTGTGTGTGTGTGTGTGAGAGAGAGAGAGAGAGAGAGAGAGAGAGAGAGAGAGAGAGAGAGAGAGAGAGAGAGAGAGAGAGAGAGAGAGAGAGAGAGAGAGAATGTGTGTGCGTGTGTTTATAAGTTTGTGAATTCCTGAGAACTTCATCTGCAATATTTCCTTACTTTTTATACACACACACACACGCACGCACACACACACACACACACACACACACACACACACACACACACACACACACACACACACACACACACACACACACACACACACACACACACACACACACACACACACACACACACACACACACACACACACACACACACACACACACGCACACACACACACAACACACACACACACACACACACGCACGCACGCACGCACGCACGCACGCACGCACGCACGCACGCACGCACGCACGCACGCACACACACACACACACACACACACACGCACGCACGCACGCACGCACGCACGCACGCACACACACACACACACACACACACGCACGCACGCACGCACGCACACACACACACACACACACACACACACACACACACACACACACACACACACACACACACACACCACACACACACACACACACACACACACACACACACCACACACACACACACGCACGCACACACTACACATTCCTTCCTCTCTCCTTACTTCCTCCAAGCCATAATGTTTGTTTACCTGCTGTACCTTCCCTCCACTCCCACCCCTCCACCTCCCCCTTCCATTGCATAGTCTAAACCCTAAACCCATTCCACCCTTTCTCTATCCATCCCTCCACTCCTTTTCCCATTTAACCCTTACATATCCTCTCTTTCTCTCCTAGTATTACCCTTTCTTCCACTTCTCTCTTGCTTTCCCCCACACTCCCTCATGACACAACACATATAACTCTCACTTCAGCTACAAAAACCCATTAATATCATGGCGTTAGGGGGAGGAAGGGGAGGACTGCTCGACGCGCCTGCTCGCAAGAACCCGGAGTTGGCCATCGTTTGTACGCTAGTAATTAAGTGGGAGCTTTCTGGGCGACCATTAATCTGTGTGTGTCAGGAAAACCATTAGCCCCCAGCTGCCACACAGTTCAATAACACCCAGCTGTCACAACACACGTCACCAGCTGGCTGTTACAGAGCGAGTCGTGTGCTTCATCTGCATAGCCTGGCTGTTGTGTGTGTGTGTGTGGGAGGGGAGGCGTGGAGACCAAGGGAAGGGAAGGGAAGGGAAGGGAAGGGGAGGGAAGGTGTCTGTTAGGAAGTGGAGGGTGACGGAGATAGCACGTTTGTTTCAAGGGGAGGCAGGAAGGAAGGAAAGAAGAGGAACAGAAGGCGGAGGAGGATCAGTGGAGAAACTGTTAATGGAGAAGAAGGGTGCAAGGAGAAGGAAGGGGAGGCAGGAAGGAAGGAAAGGAGAGGAGGAGCAGGAGGGTCAGGAGGGTCCGTTAAGGAGTGTAGCGGAGAAACTGTTAATGGAGGAGGGTGCAGGGAGTGTCTTGGGGACGGGAGGAGGGTGAGAGGCTTACACAGAGCACGTTAGGTTGTTTTGGAAAAGTTTTGGAAGGCCTATTGGGAGGAAAGGTGTCGCACGAAGCTTATTAGTGGTTATTTATATGTCCTAAAGGTGTGTCTGGGTAAGAGGGAGAAGGTTAAGAGGTTGCACAGAACACGTTAGGCTGTTTTTGAAAAGTTTTGGAAGGCCTATTGGGAGGAAAGGTGTCGCACGAAGCTTATTAGTGGTTATTTATACGTCCTGAAGGTGTGTCTGGGTGAGGGTTGTGGCGGGGAGAGGAGAGGGAGGTGTAGGGGTGAGGACGAGATGAGTGGGCAGGACAGTGTTAAACGATGTTGTTACTGTCGTGTTCTGAGACGCGTTTTAGTGACACGAGTTTTGCCGGGAATATTTTCACAGAGAGTGTTAAAGTATTTCCCTTTTATTCAAGAGTTATATTACATTATTCTTTGACCTTATGTTCGCTTGCATTTTATTTGTTGGGCTTTGAAATTAAATTTTTTTTTTTTAAAAAAATTTCTTTTTTCCCTTTTTTTTTTGCCTGTTTTTTAAAAATTTTGTCACTTTTGGTTTTTTTTACGGACTTTTCCCTTCCCTATATACGGTTTTTTATACGTCCCCTTCCTCCCCCTTCCTCTCCCCTCCTTTCCCCCTTTCCCCTTTCCTTCCCCTCCCCCTCCTCCCCCTTTCCTATTCCTCCTCCCCCTCCCCCTCCTCCTCCCCCTCTCCCCCTCCTCCTCCCTCCTCCCCCCAAAAATGTACCTAGTTTTGGCAAATAAATGGGAACAAAATGGGGCCTCAAAAAAATTAAACTTTTCCCATTTAAAAAAACGAAGGTTTAAGAGGGGACCTCATCGAATTTTTTTAAAATCTTCAATGGTTTTTAACAAAGGGAAGCCCCCCAAAAAAATCTTTTCACCTAGACCGGTAAAGGCTCAACTAGAAACCCAACGGATTTAAAAAAGCGGGAAAGGGTTTTGGAAAACAAACGAAGCAAAGAAACTTCTTCAAAAACCCGTGTTGTAAACGAGGGAAAGGGGCTGCCGTCAGACGTAGTAAACCCAAATACAATAGAATCTTTTTAAAAATCGCCTCGATAAAATTTAAAATATAAAACCCCCGGGGTTTTTACTGTTTACTCGGAATAATAAATTTACCCGGGGGCCTCTAAAAACTTCCCAAAATTGGGGTAAAATGATTGCGAGTCGCGTCTACAAAAACCCCCCCCAACACGTCTCAGAACCCCGGGATTTAAACGGCCCCCTACAAAATTTAAAAACCTGTGAGGGGCCCTGTGGTTCAGAAAGGGGGCCCTGTCAGTTAGGGGACCCCCCTTTCTGGGTTTTTATATACCGGGGGTTTCACTGCTGAAGGGGGCTTTGGGAAGTGCAGGGCGCCCATTTGGGAAAATTTGCACAAAACCGCAGTGGTTTTGAAACGGAGCGGGGGGCCTTTTTGATCCCTGCCTCCCAAGAAAGCGCCGGGAAAAGGTCCCGCCCCAACCCCTGAATTTTTCCACACAGCCTACACCAACATTACATTAACCTCATAACACAAAAGATACCCCCCGAGTTAATTTTTTCCCAACAAACTCTCGACCTGTGAGGGGCCTGGGGTTTTCAGTTGGGCCCTGACAGTTGGGCCCCACCCATGGGAAATTTAAAAAGGTACCAGGGGTAAACTCCCTGCGGGGGGCATTAAAGTGTACGGCGTCCTAAAATGGAAAGTACACAATCCGCGTGGTTGAACGGAGGGGGGCCTGTTTGGGACTGTTTGGGGCCTTCCCAAGAAAGCGCCGGGCAAGGGGGCCGAAACCCCCCCCATTGAACCTCCACCCCCGGGTTTTCCCACAAACCTTTTACAAAAACACACATAACATGATATCTATAAAGCACAAAAAACCTACCCCCAACAAACTGTAGAAAGTTACCATAGATTACAGCTTTCAATTTTCCCTAAAAAAATTTCCCCATGCATTTTTTTTCTTTTATTGCATGGTACACTTCCTTTTTCCCCGGGCCGCTTGGGGTTTGGAGGGATGGATGGGGGGGGAGGAGCCTTCTACTTCCTACCCTTTCTCTCTTATTTCATTAGTTTAGTGTATTTGTTTAAGGTTAAAGCAAAAAAAAGTTTTGAAAGGGGCCCTATGGGTTTCTGTTGCTTTTTGTTTTTTCCCCTTTTGTATTCCTTTGTTTTCCCCCTCCCCCTTTCCCCCCTCCTCCCCCAGTGGGGGGGAGGAAGGTGTCCCCTAAACCCAAAAAAGCGATCATTACTCTCCTTCCTTCCCCCTTTTTTTTTTTTTTTTCCCTCCTCCTCCCCCTTTCCCCCTTTTTTCCTCCCCCCCCTTCGCCTTTCTCTTCCCCCTCCCTCTTAAAACTTCCCAAAAACTTTTTTTATTTCTGTTTTCCCCCTTTTTGCCCCCCCTCTTTTCTCTTCCTTTCCTTGGGTTTTTTTTTCCCCGGTTTTTTCCCTGCGGGCCGGGGCCCCCTTTTCGCCAAACCCCCTCCCGGGGGAGAAACAGGAAACCCAAAGATTTTAGAAAAGGTTTGGTGGGGGGCGGCGTTTTTTCCCTTCCCTTAAAAGGCAGAGGGGGGGGAGCGGGAAAAGGGCCCCCCCTGTTTCCCTTTTTTTTTTAAATGGGCCTGAAGGGGGTAGGGGGCGCTAACGTTTTTTCCCCCCTCCCCCTCCTCCCCTCCTCCCCCTCCTCCCCCTCCTCCCCCTCCCCCCCCCCTTTTACCCCCCCCCCCTCCCCCCCCCCTTCCTCCCCCCCCCTTTCCCCCCCCCCCCCCCCCCCCCACAGAAAACGGGGGTAAACCCCCTTTTTTTCCCCCAAATCCCTAATAAAAGTAACTTAATCAAGCGCCCTGTAAAAAGTGGACCGTAAAACGCCCTCCAAAAAACCCTCACGAAAAGGTTCCCAAAAAACTACCAAGGAATTTAAAATTACTCTCAACCCAAATCCCAGAAGCATTTTTTTAAAAGCGAAACCCGAATTTTAGCAAAACGTTTTTTTGGCCGAAACGCCCGGTATTCGTCTTTTTACACTGTGAGTTGGGTCAAACAAAAAGATCCCCATTTTTTAGCTAAAAAAGCCTTTCCCAGCTATAAGACTTTTCCAAAATTTTGGTCGCACCGCAAAAACCAGGTGGAGGGGGTTCTTTCTTTACTTTAAAAAAAAATTTGAAAACCCAATCGAAATCGATAAAGAAAAACAAAGATCTTTTATGACTCGTCACGCAAAGAAAAAATAAACGGAAAAATTTGCAACTTTTGGGGGACAATATATCTTTCCCCCCAAAATTTTTAATGGGAAAAAGTAGATTGCCCCCTGTATGACGAGATAAAGTCATTGTGAACAATAATAACGTCCCAAATTATTTGGGAGTTTTTTTAAATACCTCATATAAACTGGAATAAAAAATTTGGGCTGATAGAAAAGGAAACCCGAATTGTTTGGGTATGGTGAACGAAGTAAAATTTAAATCAGGGGGTTTCCGTAAACCCCTAAAAGGGAAAAAAAGTACCCTAGATTTATTTTACATTTACCGACATTGCCCCTGATTGATTACTGGATATGGGGTGAACTTTTTGGGGGAAAAAACAGTGTTTTTAAAAGGGGCTAATAAGGGGGCCGGCATAAATTGCAATGTAGACATCCCCAGAAAATGGGTTTTAAAAAGTCCCAAATTTTATAATAAACCCAGTTTTCCCCCGAAGTCAGCAGGGAAAACTAAGCAAAGGGTTGAATGGTTTTCCCCCACTAAAGGGGTACTAAGGGCCGAAAAAAAAAGGGTGTAAGTATTCACTAAAAAAACCCCCAATGGGTGGGGAAAAACATGTTCCATGGTAAAAAAACTTTTGGGAATAACAAAAACAAACCCGGGCCCATTTGGGGGAAGAATAATGAGATCCAAAAAATCATTGGCAGAAACCCCAGCCGACGTAAAAAAGTTTCCCAAACGTTTCAAATGCAGACGGGGCGTTTTCTAGAGAATAAAAAATGACGTAAAAACGCGCTCCCAAAGGGGAACAAATTTTAAGTCTAAAAAGCGCGGGGTATGAAAAAAAAAAATTTCCAAAGGGAAATTTCCCAAATAAAAACCCGAAAAGGTTCTTTCAATACGTTCGAAGTAAGAAAAACGTCAAAACAAATATTGGGCCCACTGAAAATAAAAATAATACCCTTTGGGAAATGATAATAAGAAAAATGGCGTTTTGTAAAACAATGAAATTTTTTAATTTCGGATTTAAATTAAAAGGGAAAACGAAACTCCATTTTCCCCCCCCAGAACCAGTAAAAAATGTTTCCGGGGCTCGAAAGGGATGATTTGGGAATAGGAGAGGGTAACAAATAGAGAAATATCAAAGTATTTGCTGAAACTTGGGTCAGCAAAAAACCTTTGGGGGGGACGAAATTTCCGCCCCCTACTTTCCCCGAATGTAAGTCCAAAAATTTCGCTACCTTTAAAGATTTTTTCAATAAACCCCTAATGAAAAAAAAAAAGTTCCCCCATTTTGTGGAAAAATTTGGGTAATTCCAAAAACAACCCATATTTAAGAAAAGGGGGGTAAAGCAAAAAAACCTCGGAAGTTTAATTATCGCCCCCCAAATTTTTCTAAAGTCCAAGTTGGGGTTTTTTTTTAAAAATGGTTTTGGGGGGAAAAAATATTGCGGGGATTAAAAAAAAATAGTTTTCTTTTCTCGGGGGTGAAAAATAAATCAAAAAAACTAACAACTCCCAAGGCCAATGGGTTTTTCGAAATAAGAGATCCTTTTCCTTTTTTAAAAAACCTACTGGATTTTTTTAATTTGTCATTTTATTTTAAACTAAGCTAAAAAATTTTCGGGTGTAAATACCGAACAGGAAAAACCTTTCGATACCCGTTTCCAATACGTCTGGGACCCAAAAAAGGGGAATGGTTAGGAAGGGAAAAGGCCAAATATGGTTTTATGGAGGGCCCCCCCGGGCTTTCCAAACTAAACAACGGGTTAAAGGGTAATTTTAAATTTGGGGGGCCTGGGCCCCTTTTGGGGGATTTGGTTTTGGATTTTCAAATAGTGGGGTTTCCTCAGGGTGGGTCTTGGGCCTTTCTCTTTTTTTCTGAATATATCAACGATTGGACTCGGACTTTTTATCTCCAAAAATTTTTAAAAAATTTTCAGGAAATGGGCACCCAAATTAGGGGGGGTAAAAGGCATATACTTTTGGAAAACTGCGAAAATCATTCCAAAGTGATCTCAACAAAACCTTTTCCCCCTTTGGAGTGATAAAAAAGGAATATTAAAATTCCCCAAATTTTGAATATTTTAAAGTAATGCATTAAGGCAACGATAACCTCAAATATAACCCACCAAAAAGCAAAAAAATCGTTTTAACCCGAAGTACAAACAGGGGGGAAAGGGGGATTTAAAAAGGGGTCATCATCAGTAAAAAATCTGGGAAAACCCCCGTCAGCATTAGCCCCAGCCCGCCATAAAAAAAAGGGAAATTGATTTGGCTTTATTAAATTTAAAAAAAACCCCTTTTAACATAAAAACTCCCAAAGTAAATGACAAAAATTATACACGTCCTTGGTTTTAGGCCGCACTTGGAAAATTCCCCTTTCAAATTTTTCGGTCGCCCCGGTTTCGTCAAAAGATCAAGCCCCAAAATTTGGAAAACAGTGCAAAAAAAAACCAAAAAAAAAACAAATTCCATCCCCCTTTTCGAAATTTTATTTATGAAGAGAGACTTTGGGGGGGAAAAAAAATTAAAAATAAAAAAAAAAAGGGGTTTTCCTTAAAGGAACGTAGAATCCGTTTGGGTGAAACCCTTTTAAGATCCTAAAAGGTTTTTATGTCCTTAAAAAACAAAGGGGAAAACCCATTCGAGCTTTCAAACTCAATGACAAAAAAAAAATAATGGTTTAAAAAAAACCCCCAAAGGTCAACGGTTTTCCCAAAACACCGATCTCCGTAAAAAATTATTTCAATTTTTTAGAGTCGTTGACGAAAGGAACAAGTTACCAGCAAAAGGGTTTTCGGAGCCGCAGAATAACTACCTTTTAAAAAACAGACCTTTACGCCACACTTTTAAAAATAAATTTGGGGATTATAAATGGGGAAATTCCCTTTTATCTAGTCCCCCCTAAACGATTTGTTGTAGTGGTATTGGTATTTTTAGTTTGTATTTTTCATACCTATCCTTCTGACATATTTAAAATCCATGTTTCCTATCCTCTTTTTAAAATTTAAAACATTTTCCCCAACTGGTTTTCCCCACCAAATGTTGATAGTTTTGTATAGTAGGTTCAGCAGATACCCTCGCCCAGGACCAATAGGTTCCTGGTGTCTGTTACTCTTATGTAAAAACCTATTAAACCCCTCCTATTTCCCACTTTTAAAAGTAAAATGGTTTTTGAATTTCCCCCCTGGGAAAAATTTTAATTTTAAACGTCCCCCGGAAACGATTAGGGTTAGTGATAGTTGTAGTTAGGGATACTTCAAAAATTTTATTCTTCTTCACTTAAAGAAACTTCCATGTTCCTATCTTTATTGGGGGGAAAGAAAAAAATTTGTGAAGAAAACATAAAAACCCCAAAGGAAAGGGGAAAATAGTAAACCTAAAAGGCGCTAAAAAGGCTCCCAACCCTAAAAATAAAATAATAATCGTTAAAAAATGCTCTTTAAAAAAAGTGGTGCGAAAGGAATTTTTTTTTTTTTTCATTTTTTGTTTTTTTCTCATCCCTTTTTTTAAAAATTTTAGTTTCGTTTTTAACTCGATTTCCTTTGATTAGTAAAAATTTAAAATTTTTAAATGCTTTTACTTTTTTTTAAATAAATTTATTTATTTTTCATATATTAAGTACCCAACACGAGGGCTTGTATTAATTGTAAAAAGGGTTTAATTATTAATTATGACAATATTTCAGATAGTAAAAACCCCCGAGGAAATTTTTGTTTTCTTGGGTATTTCATGTAAAAAAACAATTCCAAAACAACTTAAAAAAGGCCCCCTTTGGAAATACTTATATATTAGGGAAAACTAAAATTTTATTCCCCCCCGTGTGTTTTATGGTGTGTGTGTGTGGGGTGTGTGTGTTTTTTGGGGTGGTGTGGTTTTTTGTGGGGTGGTGGGTGCGTGTGTTTTTGTTTTGTGTGGGGGTGGGGTGTGTGTGTGTTTTTGTTTTGTTTTATAAGGCTAGACATTAGTAAATGGGAAAAAAAAAAACGGCACACTTATGTATCCTTTTTTTTTCCCCACATAAATTTTTTTTTCCATAGTCTTTGTTTTGCTACAAATGTGGGTGGGGGCTCCAAGGGATGAAGGGATACTGTATTGGGTTACTGAGGTGTTTTTGTTTATGAGGGAGAAATATGGGAGCCAGCCAGGTTTTTTACACCTTTTTCGGAAAAAACCAAACACAGGTGGTTTTGGGGGTGGTTTGTGGGGTTTTTTGGCCCCCTTCTCTTTGTTTTCCTCTCTCCCCTCGGGCCCCCCTCCCCTCCCCCCTTTCCCTCCCCGCTCCTCTCTCTCTACCCCCCTCTTCCCCTCTCTCGCTCGCTCGGGTCGGCCCCTTCCTCTCTCTTCTCTCTTTTCAATTTTCCTCTCCTCTTCTTTTCTCTCCCCTCTCTCTCTCCTTTCCCCTCCTCCTTCCCCCCCTCTCTCTCTCCCTCTCTACCCCTCTCCTCCCCCTCGCTCTTCCTTTTCCCCCTTTTCCCCCTATTTTCCCCCTCTCTCTTTTCCACCGGAAAATATCATCTCCCGGTCCTTCCTTTTTGAAAACAAAAACCCCATTGGGGGTTTTTCCCCTTTTGGAAAGGGAAAAAGGGGAAAGGGGGGAAAAAGGGGGGGGAAGGGCTCAGGGAGTCTTGTTTTAACTTTTTCCCTTTTCCTTTCCCCCCTTCCCCCCCCTTCCCCCCTTTCCCCCCCCCCCCCTCCCCCCCTTCCTTTTTCTCCCGGCCCTCCTCCCCCCCTTCCTTTCCCGTTGCTGTCTTTATACTCCCCTTTATTTTCTGTACAACTTTTTTCCCCTTATTTTCACCCCGTATGTTTCCCCAAATTTTTTTAAACAAGGGGGGACAATTTTTAAAAAACCCGGTTTTTATTCCTCTCCTCTCTCTCCCTATTTTTATCTCCCTTTTCTCTCTCCTCCTTTTTCTCCCCACCCCCCCCTCTCTCTCTCTCCTTTTCTCTCCCCTCTCTCTCTCTCTCTTTAGGGTCTTTAATTGCCACGTGGGAAACCGCTTCGTTTGCCGATTTGGGGGAAAAAAAAAAAAGTCAAGGGGGATAAAAGCAAAAATTTTTTCTTTACATTGGTTTTCCCCCCCGGGCCCGTTTTTATTAACCCTTTTTTTTGGGCCCCCCCCGAAAAGCGTTCCCCCAAAACATGTTTTTTTTTTTTGTACCCTTAAAAATCACCTACCTTTATATTGCCCCCGCTCTATAATATTTAGTATTATCTGAATACGGTATTTTTTTTGTGGGGTTTTTTTCCCTGTGGGGGTGTGGGTGTGTGTGTGTTTGTGTTGTTTTAATGGGGTGGGGTGTGTTAAGTGTGTGTGTGTTTTGTGTGTTGTGTGTGTATAAAATTTTTGGGGTGTGTGTGGGGTGTTGTTGTGTGTTTGTGTTTATTGTGTGTGTGAGTGGGGTTTGCAAAAACGGGTTTTTAAACCCTTTTTTCCCCCCCTTTTTTTATGTGTAGGAAGCATTTTTTTGGGATTATGGAAAAATAAAATTTGTTAAACTAGGGATGTACCTAAACTCGACCCCCTTTTAAAAACCACACTCCTCCCTCCTCCTCCTCCTCCTCCTCCCCCTTTCCCCCTCCTCCTCCCCCTCCTCCTCCTCGCTCTTTGTGTTTCCCTGTTTCCCTTTAACCCCGCTTCTCTTTTTTTCTTTTTCCCTTCCCTCTTTCCACATCTTCTGGTTTTCCCGTGTTTTTTATGGCTTTTTTTTATCTCAACAACAAAAACCCCCACCCCCCACACACCACACACACACACACACAAACCCACACACACCCACCCCACACCCAAAACAAAACACCCCAACACACCAACACAAAACGTTTTCCAAAACCTTTTTGTGTTTTTCATTTTCCCTTTTTGTGTTCTACTATATCTCTCCTCTCTCCCCTCTCTCTCTCCCCCCTCTCTCCCCTCTCTTTTTCTCCCCTCTCCTCATCTCTCTCTCTCCTTCTCCTCTCTCTCTCCCCTCTCCTCATCTCTTTTCCCCTCTAATTTTTCCAAAGGGAAAAATTTTGGTTACTCCTCCTTCCTTTAACCCCTTTTACTACGGGGGCCGTTTCCCGGGGCCTTGTTTTCCCCCTTTTCTTTCTCTTCTTTTCTCTCTTTTCTTCTCTCTCCTCTCTCTCTTTTTTCCTCTTTTTTCGGCTCCCCAAGGATTCCTTGGGCGTTATTAATTTGGGGGCCCGTTTCTATTTTATCTCCTTTTTTCCCTTTTTTCCCTTTTCCTTTTGTTCTTTGGTTCCTTTTTCCATCCCTCCTTCCTCCTTCCTTCCTTCCCATTCCTTAAATTTTCCCTTTCTCTTCCCCTTTTCCTTTCCTTCCCTTTCTTCTTCCCTTCCTTCCTTCCCCTTTTCCCCTCCTTTCCCCCCCTCCCTCCCTTTTTCCCCTCCCTCCCTCCCTCCCTCCTTTTCCCTTCCTTCCTTCCTTTTTCCCCCTTTTTTTTTCCTTTTTCCTTCCTTTTTCTTTCCTTTTCCTTTTTTCCTTTTTCCCCTTTCCTTTTTTTTTTCCTCCCTTCCTTCCTTTTCCCTTTTCCCTTTCCCTCTTTCCCCTTCCTTCCCTTTCCTTCCTTCCACCCCCTTTCTTTCTCCCTTTTTTCCTATCCCCCCCTTCCCCCCCCCCACCTCCCTAAAAAATTCCCTCCCCCCTTCCTTCCTTTTAAAAACCTTCCTTCCTCCTTCCCCCTTCAAAATTCCTTTCCCTTTTTCCCCGCTGTTTCCCTTTTCCTTTTCCCCCTTCCTTTTCCTTTTCCTCAATCCCCCTTCCCTTTTCCCTTTTTCCCCTTTTCCCTTTTTATTTTTTTTTTTTCCAAGGGCCGGGGGTATTAAGGGTTTTGGGAAACCCGGGGGAAACCCCGAAAAATTGGGGGAGCTTTAAAAACCCAACGATGGGTAAAGTGGACGGGGGTTGGGGAAAGGGGGGGGAAATTTGGGGGAAAGAAAAGGTAAAAAAAAGTTTTTGGAAGGTGGGGTGGGGGGGGGGGGGGGGAAAAGGGAAGGGGGGGGGAAAAGGTAAAAAAAGGGGGGGATAAGGTTAAAAAAAAAGGAGGGCCTTTTCTCCCTTCCCCCAAACCCTGGTTCCCTTTCCCCCTTCTCTCCCTCTTTTTTGGGCCCTCCGGGGGAAGGTGGAAAAGTTTTATTTTCCCCCAAAGTTTAAAGGGTTTTTTTGGTTGGTTCCCTTGAGGGGGTTTAAATTATTTTGGTTCGGGGATTTTATAAAAATCAATAATTTGTTTTTGGTTTAACTTGGGTGTTTTCTGGAATTTGGATGGGAAAATTTTTTATTTTTTTTTTTTTTTTTTTGGTTTTTTTTTTTTTTTAAAAATTCCCCCCTGGGGGGTTTAATTTTTAAGGTTTCTTTTCCTTCCTTCCCCCCCCTTTTCCCCTTTCCCGTTTTCGGGGGTTCCCCTTTTCAACTGGCCCCTTAGGGTTTTTTTTTTTTTTTTTTGGGGGCCCCAAAGGGGTTTTTGGTAAGGGAAAACCGGTTTTTTGAGTTTTTTTTAAAAAAAAATTTAAAAAATGCAAAGCGTCCCTGTGGGGTTCCGGGGGCAGGTTTGGGCCCCAAGGAAAAAAAAAATTTTTCCGGGCCGGGAAAATTAGTTTTCATGCCTTTTTTTTTACGACTGGGTTGGGTCTGGTAATAGTATGAAGCGCGTAATGATGTTTGTGTATTATGGTGGTGTGGTGTGTGTGTGTGTGTGTGGGTGTGTGTGGTGTGTGTATGTGTGTGTGTGTGTAAATGGTAATCAAATGGTGGGATAAGTTAATGAATAGGAGGGCCTTTTCTCTCTCTCTCTTTTCTCTCTCTCTCTCTCTCTCTCATCTCTCTCTCTCTCTCTTCTCTCTCTCTGCCCGTCAGGGTGCAAGGTTGGTAGAGACGTGAGTTCGCAAGTGTGCAGCGTCCCTGTGCGTTCGTCACGGTTCGAGTCCGCCTAGTTCATGCTGACGTGGCGCGCTTTGTATAGTCAATAACCTTGTAGTTGGTACTTGCAAAGTGTCTAGATAGGATGAAAATCTTATCTTATCTCTCTTCTCTCTCTCTCTCGCTCTTCTCTCTCTCTACTTCTCATCTCTCTTCTCTCTCTCTCTCTCTCTCATCCTCCCTGTATGACTTTTTCTGTTCTTTTCCTTCTCTACATCTTCCTTTTCCTGTTTTCGGCATTCACAACTCTTCGTACACTGGTCTTCCTTATGTTTCTCTTCTTTGTCTTCCTATCCAGCACTTTTTTTTACATACTCACTATTTTTTCAGATTTTCCAAGCAAGTTCCTTTTTTCCCTTATATATGTGGGTTTTTAGATGTTTGTGACAGGGCCATCTCCCAGTTATCCAGTTTTTTTTTCCTTCATAATATCAAGATTCACATTATATCATTAGTTTGAAACGATAAAAAATGCCTGTTAAAAAAAGTGTCAATTGTATCGCGTAAAATGCACTGTGAAAGCGATGTGAATCCTTAGAAAGTATTATTTGAGTCATGTTTGATTGAAGTGAGGAAACATTACCACACAATACTGAATAGTGTATATATGATAAAAATAAAAATAAATGCTCCCGTAATAGTGATCAAATTTGTATTACTAGAATGAGGAAACACTTCACGAATTAAACAATATAACATGTTACTCACTAAAAAAATAGTTGAAAGGTTTGCATTGGATTCAGACAAAATATGATAGTTAATAAGAGAATGTTATTGCAAAGAACTATTAAAAACAATACAGGAACAGCGTCAAAGGAAGAACACCCAATATAAAAGGTAGAGGAAGGGAGGGAGTCGAGATAGGCGGAGGGGAAAATATGCAGAAGCGAGGGGAAACAAGAGAAAGGGGAGAAGATGAACAGGAGAATTGAAGAGGGGAGAGGGATGAACACACAAATTGAAGCCTCGAGCTGATGAGGAGTGGGGCGATTGGTAGAATATATGCCCTTCGTAACGGGTTTCTGAGGGGAGAGAAGAGTGGTGAAAGGGAGGGAGGGGTTGGCGTCCTTGGTGAGGGGAGCATTGAGGTGAAGGGAGAGGCTGAGTGCGAGCTGTATTGTGTGTCTGTGGATGGGTAGGTAGGTAGGAGTGTGTGTTTGAAAGGAAAAAGGCTGTGCCATGTAGGTTAGATTATATTTATAACGATAGTGTTGTTAAGGTGAGGAGGTTATGTGTGGGTAGTTTTCTATATTGTGAAAGGATGTGTGTGTGTGTGTGTGTGTGTGTGTGTGTGTGTGTGTGTGTTGTGTGTGTGTGGTGTGTGTGTGTGTGTGTGTGTGTGTGTGTGTGTGTACTGAAGTGGACGTCAGAGTGAACCTTATGTGATAGTAGTGCGTAGACCAATTACTTGTAATACATAAAAGAGGATGGCAGTACGTATGTTTAAGATCTGCACGTGGTAGACGAACGGGTAAGAAATAGTGTGCATAGATAATGCAAAGACGCTGCAAAAGTTGCATCAAAAGTACCGTCGGTGGTGGTTCGAGTGCCTCCCCCGCACGACCATCTCTCGGAAGGTGTGGTCCTGCGGGGCCTCAGGAGCCAGGTGTCTTCTGCCGCTAAGGACATCACACCGCAGCACCTGCAGGGCATCGAGGCAAAGACTCGCGAGGAAGCCGAGCTGCGCCGCCAAAGACGTGTGGCACTGCTCTAGACGTGAGGCGTGTGTGGCACTGCTAGAAGTGGCACCCGACTTGAGGCGCCACGTGGTGGGTCCCGGAGTCGAGGCGCTCATCAGGCTGGAGCAGGAGCATCCCAGCGTTAGGGCCGCGCCCCACCGACGCCACCACGGGCACCATCACCATCAGGGGCACGCCTGCCGAGGTGACGGCTGTCAAGGGGTGTACTGCCTCCTGCCCACAGGGGTGCAGCAGCGGCAGCAGCGGTGCCTCGCCAGAAGGACTCGACCCGCCACCGCCCACCGTGCCCTCGACACCTTCCACCACCACTACTACCACAGCAACTTCCACCACCACAACACCTTCCATCACCACCGCCACCACAACACCATCACCGTGATTGGCGCTGTAACAGTAATATTGCAATGTATGAAAAATGTTGCCCTGATTCTTGTGACACTTGACCTCAACACTGTGTGACTTTGACGTTAATAACGAGAAACATGACTCTTTTGTACCGCTACTAAATAAACATCATCAACTTGTCCTTATAATTATTATTGTAATTATATATATCATTATAATTACCATCATTAATGTTATACTGCCGAGGTTAGTACTACAGCGCTATATACACGTACTACAACTTACTTACACTACAATAGAAATATTTTTACTACCATATTGCTACAATTACAATACCTATTACTACTACTACAACTTCTACTATTACCACAACTTACTACTATTTGTATCACTACTACTATATAATAGTATCATTCTCTTACTATTCCACATAATTAATACTTATGATACCATGGCTTCGTCCAATGAATAGTTTGAAGCTGTTGTTCTTTGCGGTACAAATAGTATTGGTTATATTATATCCATGGTGGCGGCCGGCTGCTGATGATGGCGTAGCTATAGTATCATCAATTAGTAGCATATTGACATCATCATCACCATCAGTATCATCATATTTTCACGATCCTCATCAACTGTCAACACTAATCTTTGCTTATAAA
>JACEEZ010002882.1:34188-45938 GCA_016584305.1 Chionoecetes opilio | reverse complement strand
TTTTTTTTCCCAAGAAAAAAAAAAAAAGGTTTAAAAAAAATTTTTTTAAAACCCTGATGAAAAAAAAGGGGGGGGGCCCCCCACCCGGGGGGGGCCCCCCCAAAGCCCACCCCGGGTAGTGCCCACCCAGTCCCGTCCCTTCCCCCGGAGGCGAGGGGCTGCACGGGGGCTGGTAGTGCAGGGCCGCGTCCGGGGTGATCACCGCAACGTCGAAGCGGTCGGCCTGAGGCGTGAATTTAAAAATTGGGGATGAACCGCAAGGGTGTGAGGGCGCGTGAGGGAGGGAGCAGATCAGAGACTTTGATCCTACCTATATGGGGGATGAGATCGGGTGCGTACGTGTGTAGGGAGTCCAGTCCAGGCGTCGTACGACAACATCAACTTTGAAAAAGGGGGGTATTTTTGAGTTGTTTTCGGAAGTTAGAGGGGATAAGGGTATCGAAAGCTAGATGGGCATTGCGGTAGGAGCAGCAGGTGACAGGCAAATAGTTGAAGTATTTAGAGAGGAAAGTGGTCGTGAGGTTTTAAAGATGGTGAGCCATGTGAGATCCGTGTGGAAGGAAGATGGGGGCTGGCACAGGTCAAAAGGGGTCAGAAGGGGAAATGCTTTGAAGAAAGGGAAGGGAAAGTGGCGAGACGGGAGATGCGGATCGTGTGTGAGGTGGGAGGAAAGAGCAGGCACAGTGCCCATTTTTGTAAAAAAAGCCCACGGAAAGGGGACAGGGCTTGCAGTGGATAGCTGCAAATGGTGGCGCACAGAAACCTGTGAGGGGAGGGGCCAGAGCTTTAAAAAAGAGCCCCAGGGCACAAAGGAAACTGTGGTTCTGGGGAAGGTAAAAAGCGGGTAATTAAGGTTTGAAAAAGGATCCGAAGCAAAAGGGAAAATGGGGCGGGACTAGGAACTAGAAAGTGAAAGGGGTGAACTGAAGGAGGAAAAGGGAGGGTAAAAGCCCGGAGGGGGATTATAAAACCTTGCAAGTAAGTAAAAAACATGGGGGCAAAAAGGGCAGGAAAGGGGTAATGAGCGGGTTTGGGGGCCAGACCCCCCCACGGGCCCGGGGGTGAGGGCTGCGCTTTAGGCGTCGCCAAAGCGGACCCCCAAAAGGAGAGGAGAGGGGGGAGCTGCAGGGGTGGAAGAGGGTTTTAGCAGGGTGGTCTAGGGAGTGAGGGTGTGGGTGAGGTGGGGAGTCAGCGGTGGAAGATGTCGAAGTAGGGGGGCCCTAGGGGGGGTTTTGGGGGTGTGGGGGAGACGGGGGGGACCTCCCCCCCCTCCCCCTCCCCAGTTGAGGCCATGAAGCGTGGGGAGGCGGGTCGATCCGCCCCCCCTTTGCTTTTCCCTGTAGGGGCAGCTAAAGCTGCTGAGGGCGGGGTTTTGAGGTAGGGGACCTGATGCCCGCCCCCCGGGGGGGCTGGGGCCGCACGGGCCCCCAGTGGGGAGATGAGGTAGTGGAGATTACCAACCAGGGAGGGTAGGACTGGTAGAGCAACGGGGGAAAACCGCAGGGCAAAGAATTTGCCCATACTGTGTAAGGGACAGTAGGGAAGAATGTTAGGCAAACCCGGGCTAGAGAGACCAGAGAGTGTGCTGGTTAGCCTGGTGGCAAGGGTATGGGGTTTTGTGAAGGGGGTGAGGGACAGGGGAAATGGTGTACGGGAAAGGGGAAGGGTGATAAGCGGGGAGGGGGGAACACCCTTGGGGAAGTTTTAGGCCCGAGCAGACGGGGGCAAGGTGATGGAGTCCCTTAAGGATATAAAGAAGGACGGGAAAAGAAAGTCGGTGGCTGTGGTGGGAATTGAGGCGCCCTCGGGAAAAATGAGGGTATGGGAAATGAGACGCGACAAAAAAAAGCAAATCCCAAGGGGGGTTTGTAAGAAAAAAGCAGAGTGCAGAAAGGGATCCGGGGGGACTTGGGTAAGTTCAAGACCTGGGGGTGCACCCCCACAGGAGGTCTTTGAGGGAGACAAAGTGCCCCAAAACGGGAAGGAGAAAGGCGGATGTGGGGAGAATGTTTGAGTGGTTTACGCGCGATGAGGGGACTCTGCAATTTGGGGGAAAAGAGGGTGAAAAATGCGAATGAGTGACTGTGACAAAAAAAGGGGAATGTGAGGATGGGCTGGTGAAGTTAGAGGATGGAATTTTAAAAAAAGGGAAAGCCTCAGCAGAGAAATGAAGAATGGAACTTTGACGTGTTGGAGTGACAGAAAACAAAGAGAGAAAATTTGAACTTAGATCTGAGACTTACGTATGATCGGCAAGGGGCAGAAGTAAGCAGCAGAAAAAGGGTGGGGGGGGAGACTTGTGAGGCAGGAAGCGGGATAGATGTAGGGGAGCTAGGGTAGGAGGGTGTGAAATGGGTGAGGTTTCATGGCAGTACGTCGGAATAAAGGTGGAAAGGGGAAGAAAAAAGGACTTGGTGATGGGTACATGACAGGGGAAAGGGAAAAACAGGAGCGAGAGCGAGAATAAAAGGGAAAAGTATAGAATTGTGAAAAGGTTTTGAGACAGAATAGAAGTGAAAATGTGATTATGATGGGAGAATAAAAGGTCCATGGTGTGTTGGGAGAGGAAGTAAAGGGAAAGGGCCCAAATTTGTGCTTGACTTTGCAGGGAAAAAAATGAATTAGAAATTTAAATGTACTCGGCTGAAGGAAGAGTGCCCTGGAGGGAAGGGGAATAAATCTGCCTTTGACTTTATGTTAGTGAACCGGAAGTAGAGAAGGGGAGAAGTATGTGGGGGGATGAGGAAAGGACAATCGAGTAGCGAGTGACCATAAGTATGGTAAGGAGTATGAGTGTTTGAGGAAAAAGAGGAACGTGAAAGAGGAGAGGAATGGACTTTGGAAATTTAGAGAGCAGATGGGTTTATTTCAGAGAAGTGGTGAGAATGAGGATGGAAGCTGGGAGGAAGGGTTTTGGGGCGGGAAAAGGGTTTGGGGATGAGATGAATGAGAGATGTTAAGGAAGTTTAAAAAAGGCAAAAGAGAGCATAGGAGAACAAGTAAGAGGCAAATGGCAGGACAAGAAAGGTTGGTGGAAAAATAGTCGAAAAAGCCAGGAAAAAAAGGAAAAGCAAATAGGAAGTGTGGAGTCTGAGAAAAAATGGTAAACAGTGAAGCGAAAGAATGAGTATGAAAGGGCAGGGGAAAGGTAAAAGAGTAAGCAAAAGGAGGGAAATGTTGGTGAGGAAGGCAAGAGTAAATGAAGAGAAAAAAATGATAGAGAATTTAGGGAAAAAGGTGAGGAAGGAGGAGGGAAGGGTATAATTTCTTGAGAGGAGAAGAGAGTAAGATAAGGAAATGAAAGAAAAAAATAGTGGTGAAGGGCGGGGTCCAAAGGGAGAAAAAGGAAATGGCCAGAGTGTAGAAGATTTTGGGAAAAAATTTTGGAGGTGTGAATGAGCCTGATAGTGACTTAGGAACGTCACCTTAGGGAGGAAAATAGAGGAAATGAGGATGAAGAAATTAGAAGGGATGAGTTTAAAGGGTATGAAGAAAACTGAAAAATGGAAAGGCCCCTGGAAAGGACGGTCCCCCGAATGAATGATAGAGGGGGGGTGAGGGAGAAATTTGAGGAATGCATGATTTTTTGGGACTTTAAGGAGAGAGGAAAGGGTGCCTGGTGCGGGAAATGACGTAGAGGACCCTCATACATAAGGGAGGACAAAGGTGGGAAGGAGATTAAAAATTACAGGCCAATAGGGTATGTGACACGGTTGTAAGTTTTTCTGGGGTGTACTGAATAAAAGACTAGGTAAAAGTTGGGGAAAAGAAATAAGGGATGGTGAAGAGCAGAAGGATTCAGAAAGCAGGAGGGTGGGACAATATGTTTGTAGTGAATGAATGATGAAGAACAAGGAAGGAGGGAAAAAAGAAATATCTAGCCTTTCTAGATATTGAGAAAGCGTATGACAGAGGGAAGGAGAAGCTATGAAAAGGTATTGGAGACGATTGATGAGTGAAAAGGTTTGTTAAAATAATAAGCATATGTATGAGAACACACAGGCAAGTTCAGTGGGGGTGCCCTCGAGACTGGAGGGTGAATAGTAAGAGAGGAGAAAGAAGGGCTGTGTCCTTTCCCTTATTTTGGTTTAATGTTGGGGAAAATGGCAGTGAGAGTGAAGCGTACAGGTTGGGTGTGAAAAGGAGTGAAGTGTTGAGGTATGAGTATGCAGATGATGGGGTGATCCTTAGTAAAAAACCAAAGAGCTAAAGAGAGCTAAAGCTGGGGACTGAGTAGGGAAAGGGGGATTTCAACGTTAGGCTCAGTAAGGAGAAGAGTCAAGGTTGGTGGTGAATGGGGATACTTGATGATGACAGGTTTTGGATGGTGGGTGGGAATGAAAAAAAAGAGAAAAAAAGAGTAAAGTATCTGGGTATTTGGTTGGATGAAAAAGGCTGTGAGAAAAAAACATAAAATAGCTAGAGCCAACCGGGGGTTTGGGAAGGTGGGCAGTTGGCAAGATGTCGGGCCAACAAGTATGAAGTGTGAGAGGATAGGAAGGGTGGGCAGTCCCAGCTTTAGTATGGCCGGGAAACAATGGTGGGTTGGGAAAGGAGGGGGACAGATGGAAGTAAACAAAAAAAAGCAGGCAAAATGATTAGGACCCCAATAGGTATGGGCAGGGGAAGCGTTTAGAGGAGACAGGGATGGAGCCTTTCAGAGAGAGGAAGAAAAGGCAGGAGAGGTACAGAGCTAGATGCAACGAATGGATGACAAAAAATGGGCAAGAAAGGGTTTTGGGATGGATATGTATGGGAAGTGGATGAAAGACTCAGAAAAAGTGGAAGAGGGCGGGGAAACGGGAATTTGTGACAGGAGTGGAGACATGGAGTATGGCTGATAAAAAAAGGAAAAAAATGGGAGAGGGAAGAAAAAGGGGAAAAAAGAATGGCTGGGGGGAAGAGTGAGAAATAAAACCCCTGGAATGGTACAGGAGAAAGGACCAGCCACGGTATGAGGGGTTCTATGATGGTGGCTATGGAGGGGACCAAATCTTCAGACCCGGGGACAAAGTCGTGGAGGAAAATAGTCGATGTACAGAGGGAAGAATGTGGGAAAGGTGTGTGAGATGTGTGTAAAAGGAGGGGAGAAACCGTGGAGCATGTGGGAAATTTGGAACGGTATGAGTATGTAGAACAAGATTTTGGAGGAGGGTAGGGGGGTCGGAGGGGAAGAATGGGGAGATGAGAACAGGAGAGTGGAGTGGAGTACCTCTGGGGTTGTGTGCGAGTGGAGGGGGGGACAGTCGGTGATTGAGAGGAAAAGAATTCTTGGAAAACTTTTGGGAGAGCCGTAGGAGAGAGCAGAGAGGCAGGGGGCCCCTCAGTGATGGGGACCCCCTATGAATGTGATGCAGAGAGGGAAGGAGGGGAAAAAGAAATCCCTAGTTTTCCCCCCTTTTGTTCTCTCCCCAAAGATTTCTGTGGGGAAACGCCCGGGCCAAAGGCTTCACTGGCAGCATTGTGGGGACTCCCCAAAACAAGTCAAGATCAAAATAAAGGGGAGGCTTGTGAGCAAAGACAGGGATAGGGGGGTTTGGGGGGGAGGGATTAGTGTAGTGTTGGGGTTTTAAGTTTTCTCGACGCCTTGACTAAAAAATAGGAGGAGTAAATATGAGGTATAGTAAGTAGTAGTGTAGTATGGACTAGTGTAGTAGTATAGAGTAATTAAAAGTAGTGTAATAAAATATGTAGAGAGTAGTAGTGTAGTAGTGCTAGTAGAGTAGTAGTAATTTTAGTAGATAATAAAATATGAGAGTAGTGTATAGTAGTAGTATAGTATAGTAGTGTGTTCGCTATTCTACTTTAAAAAATACATGCTGGGGAAAAAGACACAGAAAGGAATATTACTGTATAGGTTGAAAAGTAGGCGAGGATCATAAGAAGGAAGTTCTGTATAGATACAGAAAAAATTCAATCCTATAAAATTTAAAAATGGTTTCTTCCAGATCTAAATACAAGTTTCTTGAGAAGGTAAAAGATAAAATTGTTGAAGAAGTTTTTTTGTATTGGGCCAAAAGAACAAGTACACTCATGCGTGAAGGATTTTTTTGAGAGTGAATTTAATTTGTTTTTTGATGAGTGAAGATTTTTTGTGTTGTATAGTGAGTGAATGAGCCTCTTTGTTTTCGGAGTGAATGAGTTCTTTCTTTGTTGTCAGTGAATGAAAGATTTCCCTTTTATTTTTAAAGGGTGAGCAAAATCGCCAAAATCCCGTTTTTGGGGTGTGTTCTATCCCCGTTCTCCCCAAGGTGTGTTATGGGGTGTATGTGGTTTCAAAAGGGTAAGTTGCGTGATCATCCTGAGCTGATAGTTCAGGTCACGCTCCCCCCGGGCCCGGCCCGCTGCAGGGCATGGAAGGCCCCGTAAGCACCCTCCTCCCAGGGTCCCTGGCACGTCCCCTTGGTCAAAATTGCGCCCCCCTGGGAGAGGGTCGCAAGGACTATATATACATGGGGGGTCACCGGGGGGTCCCCCGCGATCGAGGTCCCCTCCTGGATCACCTTGGGTCGAGGTTCCCGTTCGGGCAGCCATTTCGGTCGCTGCCCCCCAGGAAACTGTTCGGACGCTGATGTTTCGTGGCCGCTGTCCTTTGGGGGAAAGGGAGGGGGGCATTGCCGACTCGCAGGGTCGACGAGGGGCGGCCGGCCCGCCCCCCGGGCGTAACTGTGTGGGGCGGTGCCGCGGGGTCTGTCGGGGGGCTGCCACTCGGGGCCGTCTGGGGCGGCTGCCACTGCGGGCCTGTCTGAGGGGGCGCCTGGGCGGCCTTGGCAGGCGATGGCCCGGCCCGCGCATACAGTGCTCTCTTTTCAGCTTATTCTTTCGGCGAATTCTTCGCTTCGGGAGGAGCTCACGGAGTGTTTTCGCCTTCGCTGCAACAAATTCCTCTTCCCCCTGAGCTCCGAGTGCCCGAGAGGCCCTGTAATCGCAGTTAGTCTGCGGAGTCGCGCTCAAGGACTCAGATGGAGTAACAGGCATGTATTCCCGCTGGATGTTACCGAATCGGGGACAGAAAAAATCTATTTTCTTCTCTTCGCCCTCCTTCACTTTCCGGCGGCCCGGGGGTCCCTGTCTACTTTCCCTTCGTTTGACCACCTCTCTCTTCCCTTTTCAACGTTTTCCGAAGTCCCCTGACTTCCCGGCTGTCATCATTCTTCTCCGGCAGATCTCCCTAATTTATTACAGCCTGCCCGCAGGACTTCCCCCGCCAGGCAGGCGTGGCCTCGGCTCTGCCCCGGGCTCGGGCTCGGGCGCCGTGACGGTGGTGACGCCGGGGTCTTCAGCGCGACGTGCGAGTTGCCCGCGCGGCCGAAGAAACCAGGGGGCAGGCCCGGCAACCGCGGGGGGGACCCCTTCCTCTTCTTTTCGTTCTTTTTACTTAGAGCTCTGATGGCCATGGTGACGATTTTACTTTCTGCTGTAGCTCTCAAACACCTAGGCTGGCAAATTTAAAGGAAAGGTTAAATCAAAAATGACCAAAATATGGCAGCCCCCACGCAACCCAGGGTCAGTAGTGTAGAATGATAGTTAACTCCAGGGGCCCTTCCAATCTTGTATTTCCCATGAGATCCACCCCCCCTCCCTGACAGCCCCTCATCTTGGAACCGCAAAGGTAGGTTGGTGGCCTTTGGATCTAAGAGAATAGAACCGGTCCCTCCCAGAGGTTAGCTCCAGGTGTCATCTTGGAACTCGGTTTGAAGGAGTTTCTTTTCTATGAGCCTATAGCGCCCGTAGGGTTTATTTCCCTTTCCCGTTGGGGTTTCTCCCCGGGGGGGAACACCCCAACCCCGGGCAAGGGTGTACTCCGGGGTTGGTGTTTCCCTCACCAACCCCCGAGGGAAAAGTGGAGGAAAATTTAATATAGTACTATTATCTTATAGTACCCCTATCTATAGTTCCTCAAAAATAGTATACCACCTTGATGTTGTGGCGCCGAATACGAGGGGGTAGAGGGTCACGCTCAGAGTTGAGTACGTGTCCCCAAGGGTGACGCGAATCTGGGGAGCCCGCGCCCTGGGTGTGAGAAAGAGAGATACAAATATAATAAAAACAATAATAAACAATTTCCTGATTAATCTTGACTATTTTTTTTTTTTACTTTTTGACTATTATAGTAATTGTTGAAGTAAGTGTTCTAGAGCGTATCGGGCTATGGTAGGTATATCATTGCTTCATCTCTCCCCCCCAAAAACGCTTATGGTCTTTAAAAAAACGGGATTTAAAACCCCGGGAGTGGGGATTAATACAATGATTTATTAAAAATTGAAATATTAGTTTTTAGTATTACCCAGTATTAGTCGTCCATTTTGAAGGCAAAGGGAAAAGGTTTTTTTTAGAATCAATCAATAAAAAATCGAATGGCGCAAAAAAAAAGAGAAAGAGAGAGAGAGAGAGAGAGAGAGGAGAGAGAGAGGAGAGAGAGAGAGGAGAGAGAGAGAGAGAGAGAGAGAGGAAGAGAGAGAGAGAGAGGAGAGGAGAAGAGAGAAAGGGGAGAGGAGAGAGAGAGAGAGAGAGAGGAGAGAGGAAGAGAGAGAGGGGAGAGAGAGAGAGAGGAGAGAGAGAGAGAGAGAGAGAGAGAGAGAGAGGAGAGGGGAGAGAGAAGAGAGAGAGGAAGAGAGAGAGAGAGAGAGAAGGGAGAGAGAGAGAGAGAGAGAGAGAGAGAAGAGAGAGAGAGAGGAAGGGGGGAGAGAGAGAGGAGAATTATAACAGATAAATACAATTACCTACTTAATTTTTTGCACAAAAAAATCAAATAATGATTTTATTTTAATGCTAACTTGTTATGTTAACTTTTTCAAAAAAACCACAAAACATTTGTTTTTCACTTTTTATAAGAATAACCCCCTGAATCCCACACTTTATCATTCTAGGATATATCCTACAACACTACTTCTTGATTCCCCTAACACTTATTTTTAACTCCCACAAATAAACTTTTATGTTTTGCATTTTTTAATACTAAAATACATTTTTCCTCTTTAAACTTCAAGGATTTAATTTCTTTAACATTTAGATCCAACAGTAAAGACTTTTAAACAACCTTTTTTGGGCTTAACTTTTTTTCCTTTTCTAATTTTCCCTTTTGGGTGGGGGATTCAAGGCATAAGGCGAGGCCAGCAAAAATTTTTTTTTTTTTTCGTATTCTTTTCATCGAATAAATTTAATTTTTTCCCCTTAAGTTGGGGATTTATTTTTACATTTTGATCCATCAGAAAATTTTTTTTAAATTAAATTTTTGGGTACATTTTCTTTTAACTATTTATTTTGAACTTTTAAATAATTTTTTCTAACTTTCCTTTTTGGGGGGATTAGAAGACGTTTTATCAAAAAATTTGATCAAAAAAGTAACAACTTTAAATTTGCCTTTTTTAGGGCGTAACTTTTTCCCCTCTTTTAACTTTTCCCGTCTGGGTTTGGGTTTTTAGAGGTAAACCCTTTAGACCCAGAACGTAATTTTCCCTTGTAAAATTTGGGTACCATTAGACGATTTTAGGAAAATAAGAATATTTATGATATGACCTGTTCAGATCCTTGTCCACTAACTAATTAGTATATTCAGTTATTTTCGTAATTTTTTGGGTCGACAACATACATTTTTATAGAAAGGGAAAAATCTGGGGGTGAAGGGGTTAAGGAAAGGTGGTCAAAGGGTAGTTTTCCTGGGGGACGCAGTGCCCCGGCCCCTCACACGTGGTATGGTTGATGAGCGAGCCGCCACACCCACTGACCCGATCTGGATGTACGCCCAGGGGGGGGACGGGGTCAGGGGGGGGAGGGGGGGGTGCAAAGAAAAAAGAGAATTTAGGGGACCTCGTCCCTTTTTTTTTATCTCGTCGTCTGTTTTTTGATCTCGTCGTCTTTTTTTTTATCTTGTCTTTTTATTTTTTCGTCGTCTTTTTTTTTTATCTCGCTCTTTTTATTTTTTCGTCGCTTTTATTTTTTCGTCGTCTTTTTTTTTATCTTTTTTTTTTTATTGATCTCGTCTTTTTATTTATCTTGCCTTTTTATTTATCTTGTTTTTTTTATCGTTAAATCTTTTTATTTATCTTGTCTTTTTATTTATCTCGTCTTTTTATTTATCTCGTCTTTTTATTTATCTTGTCTTTTTATTTATCTTGTCTTTTTATTTATCTCGTCTTTTTATTTATCTCTTCTTTTTATTTATCTTGTCTTTTTTTATCTCGTCTTTTTATTTATCTCGTCTTTTATTTATCTTGTCTTTTTATTTATCTCGTCTTTTTATTTATCGTGTCTTTTTATTTATCTTGTCTTTTTATTTATCTTGTCATAATCTCTCATAACATTGTTCGCCAATGACGAATATAATTTTATTACTCAAAGCTGAAATACACTTCCGCTCAATAAGGTGTGAGGAATCATTTCCTTTGTAACCACATGGCACTATCAAAATATTCGGAAATGTATACCCTATCTAGAAATTTTACATGGTTCTCTGTTCAATGTAACTTCCCATCAACATCATTGCTGATCTCTGAGAACTCCGTGCATGAAATCGGGACACTTTGTCTCCTTACATGGCAGATCGGTCAATATCTATCAAACTGTGCCCACTTTTTTTTTTTCATGTAAAATTTGCATGTAACATTTCCCCTAATGAGGATTAATGTATTTTTCCACATCATACCAAATGAGCCCAACTTATCATTTTACAGCTCGAAATGCTTCACCAGCTACCTTTGCATTTACCTTTATAAGATTTTCCTCCATTTGGAAGCTTTTACTATTCCGCTTCCATGGGAAAATTAAATTGGTGTACATTTGCTTTCTCACTCCCGTGGAAAACACCTAATCAAATTTTTTTTATTCACCTGAGTGACAGTTTCCTGTCCTCATGCATAATACATATTATAATGGTTAATCGGGCTTCGCTAGCACATGATTCTTACAAGATCAATACAAGAGTGCTCATCAATCTGGTGTGGTGGAGTTGTGGTGAGATCGAAGCACTTATGACAGTGCTACCAACCGTTCGTATGACATACGGCAGACAGCACCGAAAGGTTAGCCCTTTACCAGATGTCTTAACCAAAATTCATGACACGACTTTTGTCTTTGACTGTACATATACTCTTTCATCATGATCATTTTATACTCTTCTTTCTTCTTTATTATATTCTTTCATTTCTACCACTTAAGTGTCGCGATGAGAGGACTGATTGGTGTGTGGAGGCGTCAAGGAAAGGTGTCAGGGCAGCAGGGGGGTGAATGCAAAGGACTATAGCCAGCCTGTAGTAGGAAAGGGTGACGGGTGTGTGTGTGTGTGTGTGTGTGTGTGTGTGTGTGTGTGTGGGGTGTGTGTGTGTGTGGTGTGTGTGTTGTGTATGTGTGTTATAGACCGGGCCGGGGTCGAAATTTGCCTAAGCCCGGGGGCCCGGGGGCCCGGGCCGGGGGCGGGGCTGGGGCCGGGACCGGGACCGGGACCCGGGGCCGGGGCCGGGGCCGGGGCGGGGTCGGGCGGGGGGGGCCGGGGGCCGGGGCGGGGTCGTGGCCGAGGTCGAGGCCGGGGCCGGGGCCCGGGGCCCGGGGGCCCGGGGCAGGGGCGGGGCCGGGCCGGGGCCGGGGGCCGGGGGGGCCGGGGCCCGGGGCCCGGGGGCCGGGGCCGGGGGGCCGGGGCCGGGGCCGGGGGCCCGGGGGCCCGGGGGCCGGGGACGGGGCCGGGGGGCCGGGGCCGGGCCGGGCCGGGGCCCGGGGCGGGGGGGGCGGAGCCGGGGGGGGCCGGGGCCGGGGCC
>JACEEZ010002882.1:20000-33671 GCA_016584305.1 Chionoecetes opilio | reverse complement strand
AGTGGGGTGGAATGCAAGGGGATCAAGGCTGCCAGTAGTAGGAAAGGGTGACGGGTGTGTGTGTGTGTGTGGTGTGTGTGTGTGTGTGTGTGTGTGTGTGTGTTGTGTGTGGTTGGTGTGGGGTGGGTCGAGTGTAGTGAGGGGAGAAGCAAAAGGGAGGGTGAGCTAGACAGGGTTGGCATGAGAGGAGGGAGACGAAGTGAGGTGGTGGGAGAAGCATGAAAGGGGAGGGATAAAAGGACTGATAGGCAGGCTGTGGTAGGAAAGAATGATGGTGTGGGAAGCAGCGGGGAAGTGTGGGCTAGAAGGGTGTGGCATTAGGAGGAGGAGGGAGAGTGGGAGAGAAGTGTGAGAGGGAGAAAGCTGAGAGGGAAGTGGATGGGATAAAGTGGTGGTAGGGGAATTAGGGAAAGGGGGGAATGGTGTCAAGGGAAGAAAGTGGAGAGGGATGTGTGAGGGGAAGAGGGAGAAGACGTTGGTGTGAGGGAAGGAAGGGGAGAGTATGGTAGTGAAAAGGGAGAGGGATGGGATGGGGGTGAGAGTGGAGGGGAGGGAGGAGAGAGAGATGTTGTAAGGGGATGAGAGGGGAGAGTATTGGTGTGAGGGGAAAGAAGGGGAGAGTGATAGTGTGAGGGGAAGGGAGTAGGTGAGGGGCGGACTCCCTTCCCCACTCCTAAACCCCCTGTGGCGTGCAGGGGGGGGCGACGTTCCCTTTGAGGATCCAATATCGAGATGTTTTTATGCCCAGCTTCACCTCTTCATTGTGTTGCCGCCTCGCCGTGTTTCCCGCCGGGGTGTTTGCCAGCGTGTTGATTTATATATACTATGTTGATTTATATACTGTCAGCCTGAATATTACGACCCTGTGTATTAGCCGTGTCTTGACTGTTGACATGCGAGAGTTAAACACAAAAATGCGGAGTATGTGAAAGGAATACCAGAATGTTTTTTGGACGGAATATATGTTTTGTCTTAACCCCTTGAGGCCCAGAACGTAATTTCCATTGTAATATGACTACCAATAGACGATTTTTAGGGAATATAAGCTATATTTTATAGATATGACCTGTTTAGTATCCTTGTCGACTAGCTAATTTGGTTTATCTAGTTACTTTTTCATGATTTTATGGCTAACAACAGACTTTTTTTTATAGCCAAGGAAAGATCTGGGTGTGAAGGAGTTCAACACAAAACTGCGGAGTATGTGATAGGAATACCAGAATGTTTTTTTGAACGGAATATGTTTTGTCTTAAAGTAATCGTCCAGACCATTTCATCATTCCTGATTTAATGCAATCAAAGCATAGCCATTAACGAGTATATCAACAATACGTCGTCACTTTTTGTATCCAGTCAGCCGTTTTTAAATAATCCGCAATCAAAATCTGCAAATTCCCCGAGTTTTCAAAACGCTCTCAAGGTTTGCAGACGCTCAGGCTCAGGCTCGGTGACGTAGCATCAGGGAGGCTCATCTTCCCGCGCTGATCAGAGAGAGACGTAAACACAGAGATAAATACAGGGTGTAACACGAGTTTATGCAAATGTTGACACAGGAGATAGACCGAATTATTCTAAGAACAAAATGCTCTATACCCATATGCTTTCTGAAGCTTCCTTTACGTGACATGGAGTGAGAAAGAATTACCGCGGCCGTCATGTAACTCACGGCTAGCGGGGGGCAGGAGGTATGAGATGTGCACTCGCGCGTATACCCCCCGGTGAAATTATGAATTATCTAATCAAAAATTCTACTAGTATGGACAATTACAGTATCTTATAAGTTTTAACTACACAATCGATATAATAAACGGCTGTTATTTCCCAAATAAGCAGTACATGAGAACAGCAGGGCTGTCATAAGCAATAATGTAAAGGGCTACTTGACATTATGTCGGCGAGGAAGAGGCAAGGTGGGTAGGGATGGGTGCGTGCGAGGCTACATCAGCTGTGTCCCTCCTTCTCCCGCCCAGGGGCAGTGGCAGTGTTTAGTTTGAGAGAGTGAACTCTGGGGGACAATGCCGTACTCCTACAGTAACGTGGAGTATGCGGATATGGTGTTTATCTACGGGTTCTGCAATGGAAGTGCAAATGCTGCCGTACAGGAATACAGAAGAAGATACCCTAACAGAAAATGTCCCAATGTTCGAACATTTTACAGGGTATTTCAACACCTTCGTGACAAAGGATCTTTCCCTGGAATGGGTGCAACAGCTGAAAGGATAGGGGAACATGGAAAGGTGAGGCAGATTCTTCATGCAGCGGGAAAACAGCCCAGACATAAGCACAAGAAGAATTTCCCTCCGACTTGGAGTTTCTCACATGAAAGCATGGAGGGTGCTGAGAAAAGAAGGTTCTTCATCCATATCATCTGCACAAGGTTCAACATCTTCAGGATGGAGATTCAGTGAGGCGATTGAGTTTTGTAAATCGCTACAAGCAAATTCCCAGCTGTGGAAATATATTTTGTTCACCGATGAGGCCACATTTACCCGTGCGGAATGCATAATGCTCATAATGAACATTGGTGATCAAAGGAGAATCCTCACAAGATGGTAGAAGTAATTTCCAGCAAAGATTTTCTATTAATGTCTGGTGTGGCATGATTGGTGAGCACTTGATTGGCCCACACATCTTTCAAGATCGCATTAACGGGGATATTTATGCTAACTTTTTGATAGACACCTCCCCTCACTCCTAGATGTTCCCCTGGGCACACGGCGCCGACTAGTATTTCAGCATGACGGGGCACCACCAACACTTCAGTAAGCAAGTGAGGCAGCATCTTGACCAAACATTTCCTGGACGGTGGATAGGCCGGGGAGGACCACACCCATGGCCTGCCAGATCACCAGACCTAACACCACTGGATTTTTATCTCTGGGGAGACATGAAATCACATGTATACAATAAGAAACGTGACAACAAGCAAGAACTTCTGGAGAGAATAATGGCAGCTTCACAGCACATCAAGAACAAGCCAGAAATTCTAAGAAAAAGTGTTCATTCCATACTTCAGCGAGCGCAACTGTGTATTGAAGCTGATGGTGGCCACTTTGAACACTTGCTGTGATCATCACAACATTAAGGTAAGTCATGATGACAAGAGACAGTACGAAAGGGAGTAAGTAGATCGAGCTGCCGGGAGATTACTGACATTCAGCTGTAGACGTTGCCACGTAGCATTTTACAGTATTAGTGTGTCAAATTTCAGCTATGCTGTCTTCATGTAATGCTTATCAGTAAATTAATGAATTTGTCTCGTTATAAGATACTGTAATGCTCCCTAATTTGTAACAATCATAATTAAACTAATGTTCATAATTTCAGAGATGACCACGATCCGTAAATAATCCCCATATCCAGAACCCCATATCCAGAATAATACTCCACATTACCGTAAGCGTACAACACTGTCTACAGCTTATTTCCCCTCAAAATTGATACTAAATAAGTCATGATTTTAACTCTCTCAAACTAAACACTGTCGCTAAATTCTGGGCGGGAGAAGGAGGGACACAGCTGATGTAGCCTCGCACGGCACCCAATCCCTACCCACCTTGCCTCTTCCTCGCCGACATAATGCCAAGTAGCCCTTTACATTATTGCTTATGACAGCCCTGCTGTTCTCATGTACTGCTTATTTGGTAAATAACAGCCGTTTATTAATATCGATTGTGTAGTTAAACTTATAAGATACTGTAATTGTCCATAACTAGTAGAAATTATGATTAAATAATTCATAATTTCACCGGGGGACATACGCGCGAGTGGGACATCTCATACCTCCTGCCAAGATAAAGAGGACAGATAAAGAAAGATAAAGAGACACCTGTTAATCCACCTCGTACTCGGGCTCAAACATATAGGATCCCATGACAATCTGAGGTTCGTTTTCTCATAGTATACGCGACCAGCGTATTTCTTTCGGTGTCAGATTGAGATCGTACTCTAAATCTGTCACAGGACGATTCACTGTCTGACACCGAAGTACAATCGCTCATCATAACATTTGCCGACAGGTGCCAGACAGAGTGTCTGCGGGCGTCCCTGTTCTGACGTCATCAATAACAGTCGTAGCCCTGTTGGAGGGAAGATTTTTTTTTGCGCGCGCTTTTTACAAAAGTCGTGTTTTTTACGGAAATAAGGCTTGGAAATCAATTATTTTTGGTGGATTAGGTGTTTTGAATGTACATTCAACATAATTCGGCAAAAAAAAAATGGGTCTGGACGACTACTTTAACCCCTTCACGCCCAGATCTTTCCTTTAACGCTTTTCCTTTCCTTTCCTCCCATTAAAAAAATTGTCTGTTGTTACCCATAAAATTACAAAAGGTCACTTAATATACCAAATTAGTTAGTCGACAAGGATACTAAACAGGTCATATCTATAAAAACATTGCTTATATTTGTCAGTCAGTAATCACTTCTAACATATATAATAACTTGCATAACTATTACTATTAAATTACAACTATTATCACACAAGTGTAACACGTATTATAACTTCCATACAGGATATTTTCATGCACTTAACATCAAAAGAAACAGTATATTTTTAGGAGCGTCATAAACATATAATTATATAAATATAATGTATATATAATTATATGTATATCTTTCCTGCCATGGTTCATCGTGAGAACCAAGTACAGCCTGCACTTTGTTAGCTCGAGCAAGTAGGTCATTATATTTATATAATTATATGTTTATGACGCTCCTAAAAATATACTGGTTCTTTTGATGTTAAGTGCATGAAAATATCCTGTATGGAAGTTATAATACGTGTTACACTTGTGTGATAATAGTTGTAATTTAATAGTAATAGTAATGCAAGTTGTTATATATGTTAGAAGTGATTACTGACTGACATTCATTAAAATTCATCTAATGGTGGTCAAATTACAATGGATATCACGCTCTGGGTCTCAAGGGGTTAAAGGAATAAACAGTTGCAAGGGAGAATGGAGACACCAGTGTCTTTCTGTCCATAGATAAACTGATGACATACATATTTATGACAGCAAAGAGAAGGACGTTAACTCTGAATATTGCAGAAAGCGGAACTGATGTGAAATTTATAACGGCCATAATTGAGGGCACAGCGACCTTATAAAACTCATGGGGAATAATTGCAGACCTNGGAAACTCTAAATTTTAAGTAATAATATCCTATATTTATCGAAAAAGCTAAACACACAATTTATACTTGGGCCCAATTGTCCCGTAGGCAAACTAAGGCACAAAATTTGGTCCTCCGCTCGAAAAGTATTCGCTCTAATCGTCCTCCGCTCGAAAAAGTATTCGCTCTAATCGTCCTCCGCTCGAAAAAGTATTCGCTCTAATCGTCCTCCGCTCGAAAAAAGTATTCGCACTAATCGTGCTCCGCCTCGAAAAAAGTATTCGATCTAATCGTCCTCCGCTCGAAAAAGTATTCGCTCTAATCGTCCTCCGCTCGAAAAAAGTATTCGATCTAATCGTCCTCCGTTTCTAAAAAAAGTATTCGCTCTATCGTCCTCCGCTCGAAAAAGTATTCGCTCTAATCGTCCTCCGCTCGAAAAAGTATTCGTCTAATCGTCCTCCGCTCGAAAAAGCATTCGCTCTAATCGTCCTCAGCTCGAAAAAGTATTCGCTCAAATCGTCCTCCGCTCGAAAAAGTATTCGCTCAAATCGTCTCTCTCTCTCCCCTCTCTCTCTTCTGCTCCCCTCTCTCTCTCTCTCTCTTTTCCCCTCTTCTCTCTCTCGTCTCTCTCTCTCTCCCCCTCTCTCCTCTCTCTCTCTCTCTCTCTCTCTCTCTCCCCTCTCTCTCCCCATTGTTATCTTATTAAGTAACCCTAATTTTAATTATATCCCCCATTCATTTTTTTTCCTCTCACTATCATTCTCTATTATTATGTCTTCTCTCATCCTTTCTCCCATTTTCCCTCTTCCCATTCTCTTTTATTCTCTCGTATTCCTCTCTCTCTCTCTCTCTCTCTCTCCTCTCTCTCCTCTCTCTCTCCTCCCCTCTCTCTCTCTCCCCTCTCTCTCCCCTCTTCTTCTTCTCTCTCTCCTCCTCCTCTCTCTCTCTCTCCTCCTCTCTCTCTCCCCTCTCTCTCTCTCTCTGTCTTTCTGTCTCTCTCTCGCGAGACATTTTATTGATAAACTTGCGGTCAAGTCGGCTTGAGAAGGGAACACTTGATGACGGTTTGTCCGGTTTGTCCTAGGGGACAAGTTGGACAAGGGACAAGAGGACCTCATTACGGTATGACCTCATACCCAATTGACTTGTGTTTTTATGACATGGGACGCAAATGTCTTGTGGGTCAAATGACTTCATTCACAATCGCCTCAGTACCATATGACATGTAACCACGAGCACCAGCCCCTGGAGGCACCACCACCACCAGTAGTCCAGGGTGTCCAGGGGGGCGGCGGCGGGCGTGCACCACCGGCCCCACCTGCACCTCACACAGCCCCTGCACGGCGCGGCCAGCCAGGTCGTCACTCCAGGTGAGGTAAACGGCCACCCACGCCACCTATTACTAGAGAGACTCATCCTGGCGCGGGAGGAGGAGGTCGGGGAGCGGGAAGCGAACGCCGAACACAGCACGATCCCACCCAGCACCATTTAGGTGCTGGAAAATGGTGCTGGATTAGGATTTAGGTGTACGCGTACTTGAGGGTAGCCTCCTTCTCTTTCTCTTCTTTCTCCTCCTCCTCCTCCTCAACAACGTGATCTAGATAAACTATCGGATTGGAGCCATAAATGGCTGTTAAAATTTTATTCCGATATATGTAAAGTAATGCATGTAGGTAACAATAGCCTCATATATAACAGATGCAGAATAAGTCGTTAACTAAAGTACAGCAAGAAAAGGATTTAGGTGTCATCATTAGTAATGATCTTAAAACGAGTACACATTGCTTAGCTGCTGTTATAGTAAAGAGACTAATATGAGTTTTGGTTTCATTAAACGCAACTTTGAATATAAAACTCCGAAAGTAATGACACGATTATACACGTCTTTGGTCGCACTTAGAATATGCCGTTCAATTCTGGTCGTCTTGTTTCGTAAAAGATGAAGCCAAATTAGAATCAGTTCAAAGAAGAGCAACCAAACTGATTCCATCTCTGCGAAATTTATCTTATGAAGAGAGACTGCGGAAACTTAATATGTTTTCCTTAAAGAATCGTAGAATCCGTGCACGACTAAGAGGGACTTGATAGAAACTTTAAAGATCCTTAAAGGATTCGATATCATCAATTAAGAGAACCTATTCGAGCTTCTCCTCAAATGACAAGAAACAAAGGTTTAAAACGGAATGGGGAGAGTTTCATCACAGATCTTCCAAAGAATCATTTCAAAGTCAGAGTTGTTAATCAATGGAACAAATTACCAGCTAATGTTGTCGAAACCAGCACAAAAACTGCATTTAAAAACAGACAAGACGCGTACTTTAAAGTAAATGGGTGTTGATAATTGTCCCGCGAGTAACATTCCCCGGATTAATAAGTGTTACCGGTAGTTTTAGCTAGTATACTATAGTCTATTCACTTAAGCTGGATTCTTGGGAGCTGCTCGCTGCCTAGCCGAGTTTGTAAGGACGTCGCTGATTGGCTGATAGACTCGGGCTGGGTGGCGATCAAGGATATTGTATAGAGGATAAGAGAGTGCTATGGCCGAGGGTGAGGACAGGGGTTAGCGCGATTGTTTTGCTAGAGATGGCGCGGCGGGCGCTGTGGGCAGACGATGCATACAGGGAGGCAGAGACCAAGACCAAGACCTCAGTTCCGTTAACATAATTTTCAAAATGGCTCCAAGTGGTAAGAGTGGTATTTGCTGTGCTTGCGGGAAGAAGAGGAGTAATCATCCCGGGATACGACTTCATCTTTTTCCCAAAGATGCCAGAAGGTACGTACTATAGTGTTGTCATATCTAAAGTGATGAGATGTAGCAATCATTCAAAAGACAGATGTAAAACTGAGCCAGAGACGTGTGGGGCAACGAGTGTGAGCGACTAGCACTAATAATTCCTTGAAATGGAACGTAATTTAACAATGTAGAGTCCTCTAACATCAGCGCGGATCACAAGTCAAGGTAAGAGTGAAGTCTGTCAGAGTACGTAGTACAAACAAAATCCATTAATGCACTCCAACAACGAATAGTCTTCCTGCTGGGGTTGTTGGGCCCCTTGATTTGTTCAGTTCAAAGCCAGACTGGTGCCCTTCAGTCTGGTTTTCCCCATAATGCTCTTATCATAATTACTGTGGCAACAATCTTTACTAAGCAACTATTTCCGTGAAGATAACTAACACGTCACACTCAAACATCATCTTGCATGCTTCTTAAATTACTATTCCTGCTCTGGGTGGATGTGTTGTGTGGGTATCAGGTCATTTCGCCCACATGTCAGTTTGCCCACACCAAAAGGTCGTTTCGCCTAAAGTCAGTTCGCCCACTCGGTGGAGTCATTTCGCCCACATTAGATAACTCCTTTACTGTGCAACGCCAAGTTAGAGTTGGCGTCAAATGTAGGTTGGGGGTTGTAGTAAGTTCACTAAGTGGCTCGAGTGGTTAGTTGGGTTCATAGGATAATTATTATGTTTATCTTTTTCTTTTATTACAAAAGATAGAACTCCAAAATTAACAAAGTCTGAATTATCAAATAAGTTCTGTCACACTCTCTCTGTCGTTTCTAAGTACAGTCACTTCTCTCTCTGAATGCTTAGCGCTTGCCCAAAGATTTGTCGTCTGTATTTTACTGTTTTCATACATTTTAATCTTTGTATGTGGCTCTTGGGTTTTAATAAAGTTTTTACTACATGATTTGTGCATTGTTGAATAATATTTGTGGGCGAACCAACTTTAGTGTGGGCGAACTGACTCTTGAGTGTGGGCGAACTGACATGTGGGCGAAATGACCGTAAACCGTTGTGTGTCTAGGCAGTTTTCTGCCTGGCCATCCATGTGATCCTAGGCAAGGGGGTCCTGCCAGGTGAGTGAACTAGGTGAACCAGAGACAGCAAATTCCAATATAGGTCTAATGTGAATTTTGATACAGAGTGGTCATAAACGAAAATAAGGTATGCCTGCCCCATGTAACTTTTTGGCACATTCTTTGTTGGTATCCTGGCTCCAGTAAATGAATATGTTAATAGGACTTATGAATATAATCAATTGTTATTCCCTATTCAAAATATGCATTTTCAAACCTAATCTGTGCTACCTCATCTTAAAGATAATAGGAGTATTGGGTCTTAGTATTTCAGTCAAAGGACAATCTTTCAAATATCAATGCTGCAATTTGTCAACATACTGTTTAGAACCCATGGCATGAATGTAGTAGATACACTCATTGCAACTCTTTTCTACCCTGTATGAATGCAAAACTTCACATTTAGTTTGACAGGTGCTGTCCCAGTTTTTTGCATTCATATCTGTAGGTACAGGGTTGAGAAGTATATATTTTCCTTATGAAATGTTTGATTATAATGACCACCTTTGACCCCAATGTATTATATTGTCAAAAGAATACATATTGGTAATCAATATTACTGTGTATTTGCAAGGATTACTTCTAATGGATTATTAAATTGCCTTATTGATGTTTGGGTGTGTTCTGCTCATGTCCTCAAAGAAAAAGGGACAGCACAGCAATATTAATTTGCTGACAATTTCAAAATTATTTAACAAACCTTTTTCAAAGACAACTCTACCTTTTTCCATCTATGATCATTTATGATTCTAAAATAACTATGTGATTGCAGAAGAATGCAATGGATGAGGACCCTGGACATTGCTTTTGAGAGAAGCTCACAAACCATCTGCGAGGACCATTTCGATGCCAAATGGCTTGGCACCAGGGGCAGACTGGTGGGCAATGCAGTCCCCCGTCCCGCAGGTAAATGACTTATTCTTTCATCTTAAAGTAATCGTCCAGACCATTTCATCATTCCTGATTTAATGCAATCAAATCATAGCCATTAACGAGTATATCAACAACACGTCGTCACTTTTTGTATCCAGTCAGCCGTTTTTAAATAATCCGCAATCAAAATCTGCAAATTCCCCGAGTTTTCAAAACGCTCTCAAGGTTTGCAGACGCTCATGCTCAGGCTCGGTGACGCAGCATCAGGGAGGCTCATCTTCCCGCGCTTGATCAGAGAGGCACGTAAACACAGAGATAAATATAGTACTTGAAGATATTTGGGTGTTTCTGATAGATTTTTTTTGCTATATGCCACATGCATGCATCCTTTATGGGTGCAGCAAGACAGCTGTGCCTTTCGAGAAAAGTTTGCACACGGAAAGGAGTGGCGTGTGTAGGGTGATACACGCCTATAGTGTGTTGGGGCGGGCAGTTGTGCTGAGAAACGGCGCACCCCCGTAAGACTGACTCAGTCCAACACTATACCAGACCAGGTGGCCCTGTTAGACAGGGACGCCAGGACTGGCAGCAGCGGTGGACCACCACGACTGTGAGGCTTTGCCTCTTAACAAGACCAAGTAAACCAGTTGTGGAGTGGGCGTGCCCTGTGGTGAGAGACCCTGTGGTGGTGTGGCTGTCACACTTTCTGCCTTCCGGCCCGCATATTTTCCAACTCTATGCTGTAGTTAATGCTAGTATGTGGTTTCCGAGTAATGACGTTTGACTGTAGCTCCAAAACTAACCATAGGATTTTCTCGAAAGTACCTTCATTGTGATTCCCACACACACATGGTTTAATCTTATATACCAATCCATGTTTTGGAGAAGTGCCAGGTCCTCCTGCTGAACCTCAGGCTCTGCTAACACCTGTTCATCCACCTCGTACTCGGGCTCAAACATAGGATTCCATGACAATCTGAGGTTCGTTTTCCTCATAGTATACGCGACCAGCGTCATTTCTTTCGGTTTCAGATTGAGCATCGTTCTCTAGATGTCACAGCGACAGATTCACTGTCTGACACCGAAGTACAATCGCTCATCATAACATTTGCCGACAGGTGTCAGACAGAGTGTCTGCGGGCGTCCCTGTTCTGACGTCGTCAATAACAATCGTAGCCCTGTTGGAGGGAAGATTTTTTTTTTCGCGCGCTTTTTACAAAAGTCGTGTTTTTACGGAAATAAGGCCTGGAAATCAATTATTTTTGGTGGATTAGGTGTTTTGAATGTACATTCAACATAATTCGGCAAAAAAAAATTGGGTCTGGACGATTACTTTAAGGAAATGTACCTACACCTATGTAGGTACTGGAGTGGAATGAAATATCACAACCAATTTATATTGACGGGAAAGAGATGTATACCATGACATGTATGCAAGGTGTAAAGGTTGGGAATCATTATATAATTGCTTTATTTTTAGTCCGTAAGGTTCTCACAGAATTTATAGCTTAGATGTTACCGATTTCAGGCCTTATTTCATGATCTAAGAGACATTTAAGGGTAATATAAGTCCTACGTTTAGCGGGAAGTTATGGCAGCCGGAACTGCTAGACCCATAGCTATGGGGGAAATTAGCTCCATAGCTATGGAGATCTTATGGGTGAATTTATATCATGTCGAGATTTATGGGAATCCCATAGCCTTATTATAAATACCCGTCCTGCACCTTTATACTCCTCCTCCTCCTCCTCCTTCTTCTAAGTTTTCTTTTCTTTCTTTTTCTTCTTCTTCGTCTGAGGCAAGCTGGCATGGCGTCGCCATCGCGGGATTGACCGTTGCCATGGCGACGGGCCCGCCATAGCCATGCGTGCGGGGAACGGGTGGGCGATGGATGTAAACAACCCGTGATTGGTTCAGCGAGGGAGAGGTGGGGCTTAAAGATGTAAACATTGGTGATGTTACAGCCATGGCCGCCGTTGCCATGGTAACGAGGACGTGTTATTATTGCAGCTTGGAGGCCGTGTGTGTGTTATTATTACCCACGGTCTTGATCACGCCACGGACATGCAATCCTCGGCTGTTACCCTCCCGGAAAGATCTTTGGGTAAAGTTGGAACCTCACACACACACACACACACACACACACACACACACACACACACACACACACACACACACACACACACACACACACACACACACACACACACACACACACACACACAGAGGGGCAGTAACTGCCAGCATATCTCAGTGAAAAGTCCCTTGAGCGGGCATTGAACGCGGTGCTGGAGCGTCAGATACCAATATACATCTCTGATAGGTTGTCCAACAGCGGGTTATACCTCTCCTGAAGGACATCAACAACACAAATCTAAAACAGCGTTTCTTAACCTTTTCCGACCTCAGCACCCCCCGTAGTCAGGTCTAGGAAGTACAGCACCCCTTATTTCTGGCTAACATCTGGTTACAGAGACTACAGTTGCTACACTACTACACGGATAAGTAAGTGAAGTGAAGTACTGCTTGATTATTTGTTTTGTTCATTCTACAAAAATAAAACACCAAGGATGCCAAATACTATAGGCAAAAGCATGGAATCATCATCTCCAGCGCTGCCCTTGCCATTCCAGGGTACGCTACCAACTGATCACACCAGAAGCCAGACAATGATAATGTACGGTTTTTGGGGTCTGAAAACCCATTGGTTCACCCTGCAGAATCAATTAAGCTCCTCCTTCGGGTTTTTAAACCATCCCTCTTTGTTCCAAAAAGGGTTTTCCCTTGAATCCATTCGGAAAAGAAATGTATTTTCCTTTGGGGAAAAGGAATTTTGGGTAAAAGGGTGGTCTCAAGATGCGAGATTTGGACAAAATTATTTTTCTAAAAATCAGGGGGGACTGCCTGTCTTTTTCCAAATATCTCGTACGGGGATGGGAAAAACCCCTTCCCCCCCAAATTCCCTCCTTTGGATTCGAGGGATTCCAGAGTGAAAGCTTCCCTTTTTTGAAGGCTTTCTACCTTCCCTGCAAAAACAAGATTTTAGCAAACATGCCCTTCCCCGGGGACAACCCGAGTTCATTCAAATAGCTGAAAAATTTCCCTGCCAGATGGGAAAAGAGGAGAGGATAAACATTTCGCCCTAAAAATTTTTCCCAGCGAGCTTATTTCGATACCTCGGAGGAATTATAAAAATTTCACCCTTTTGAGCTCCTGCAATATTTTGCCCGGGATTTTCAAACGTGAGAGCCACCGCATTTTAAAGTGTGGAAGAGAAGGACTTAATATTCACTTCCCTCATCTCCTCAAAAATTTGAAACTTAACCCCTTTTGGGGTCTGTGGTTTAAAGGACGACCCCCGGAAAGAAATTCACAACTTGAACACAGACAGATATAAATTTTTTGAGGTGAAAGGCCGGGAACACTTGCAGCCCCAAAACCCTGGCGATTAACCCCCTGGGCTGCTGGGATGCCTTCCAAAAGGGTCCCGCTGAGCAAAATGGGCTACCTTTCCGGGAAACGCAAATTTTTAAAAAACAAAACAAAAACCGGCCAACATTCGTAAAAAATCTACAAACTGGTTTGCCAAAATACGCCCCGAGGGCGCCCTCGAAAAACACACCCCACCACTGGCCCCCAAATAAAGGGTCTACCCCTGGGGTACCCCTCCTTGGGTTTTTTTTTTTTCCCAAAAACTTAGGAAAAAATTTTGGTCCTGGAAATTGGGGTAATTTTTTTTCTATCTTGGGACCCTTTTTAAGGGATTATTCAAGTTTTTCCCCCAGTGTTTATCTCCCAAAGGGAAGGGATAGGTACCCGTTG
>JACEEZ010002882.1:2500-17500 GCA_016584305.1 Chionoecetes opilio | reverse complement strand
CACATTTTCTTCATGTAAGGCAAGTATACGAGCCTTCTCCATATCACTGAGCTGGATAGGGCCCATGTCTGTTCACTGGTTGTGGACGCAGCTGGGTACAAAGGTGGGGTGAGAAAATAGCCACGAGCTTGTGTTCACTCAGCGGAACAAACGTTCTCCCACTCTGAAAACTGATGAGCTACTGACTCACGTATCACCTCCAGGGGGTACACTAGAGCCTACAGTGATGCCATATGTCATCGAAATATGCCAAATCTAAACCATAGAGGGGGTTGGACAATATTTACTGGTGCCCTTCAAATGCGCCCACGCGCGGGTGAGGGGCCCCAGTATATACGGCGCCCACTATATATATATATATATATATATATATATATATATATATATATATAATACGGTACGGTACAACGGTACCTATGCTTACCTTGAGATAAACTACTGGAGAAATAATCGAATAATCCCCTCAAAATCTTGGGAAAAATCCCAAGGAGTGGCATCCCTGACCCACTTCAGTAGTCTCTCGCTAGCGGTTTGGTGCCATTCGCGCCAGATATTTCAACTTCCGACCACAACCACACCACAACCCCATACGTTTGGGTTTAAAAAATAGCTATATTGCCGGATGCGGATTTTTACTACCTTGACGTTGATGTGATTTTCATCCAATTCTGTAATGGTCACTGTTTCACTCACATTCCCGCACTGGCGGCACTAAAAAAAATCTTTTGCTCCCGCAGTCCCCGGGTTAAGAACACAGTGCTTCATGATGATAGCTGGTACCCTCTTCTTAACCAAAGCAGTAAAGCCAAACCTATTCCCTATCATGGCTGGGGCACCATCTGTGCTGACCGACCCTACCTTCTCCCACTTGATATGATGCTTCTCAAAGAACTCGTCCAAGAGTCGGAATATATCCGCTGCCTTCGTCGTCGTTTGAAATGCCTCGCAGAAGAGGAATTCCTCTTTAATTTCACCATCCTTGATGTACCGGCTATACAAAATCAGTTTGACTCCATGCTGGAAACATCAGTTGATTCATCTAACTGGAGACAGATGCAGATGGGACTGTCCATAATCTCCTGAACAATCTGGTCCAATATGTCGCAACTCATATCTGCAACTCTCCCTGTGATGACATCGTTGGACAGAGGCACTTCTTTCCTCTTCTTGGCTGCCTCTGTTCCAAGAACCAGTTCTACCATCCGAATGGTGCATGGCTGAATCAGGTTTTCCGGAGCCGAATGCGAAGCCTTCTCCCTGATGCACTGGTATGCTACCTCATAAGAAGCTTGCAAATGGGGTTTCTGCACTGGCATGAATCCAAGTCGGGGTAGTGTGCCTTTCTGGTCATATCTACCCCTCCAAACCTGCAGTCGATAGTCTGTTCATGTTCTGCAGCTGGATGTTTCACCTGGTGGTTTCTCGGAGTCTAGCATACTTCAAATTTGAGTGGCAAAATAATTAAATGGCAGGTCCATATATTGTGCCCGGTCTGGTCCTCCACGATCATCCAGGAGTGCAGTGAAAGCCATACGTGACATATTCGTCACTGTCATTACGCGTCCTTTGGCATTGCAGAATCACACAAGCTTATGGATTAAAACAAAGAAGCAGTTAGCAAAACAGCACCCAATCTAACTTAGACATTTGACTTTCAAAATTAAATTGATTGGTCTTTTGACCATGGGTAAACGTTCCCCCCCCCCCAAAAATACTTCATAAAATTGGAGCAAACTACTTTTATGAGTGATGTTAACAGAGAAACAAAACAAACAGACACAGACGAACACATAGTAATTTATTCCACCTTCGGAGGTAGAGATAATGATAATTTTGTGTACAATTTATAGTCAACCCAATGATATTGTTTAATAAAAAAAAAGCTAAAAAGTTTTATTTGTTTAGGGTAGGGCTCAAACAATTGCCAGGCCCATTAAATTGGTGCAGATTTGAACAAGGGTTCATCAATTAACATTAATCTATAAAAAAAATGAAATCGGTGCACATTGGAGAGGAAGAGAAAAGAGAAGAGGAAGAGAGAGAAGAGAGAGAGAGGAGAGAAGTAGGGAGAGGAGGAAGAAGAAGGGGAGAGGAGGGGAGAGGAGAGAGAGAAGAGAGAGAAGGAGAGAGGAGAGAGGAGAAGAGAGAAAGGGAGGAGTAAAGGATGGAGGAAGAGAGACAGGAAAAAGAGAAGAGCAAGAGGAGGAGAGAAAAGAGCTTAAGGAGAGAGAAAAGAATAGAGAGGAAGAGAAAGAAAATAAGGATTAAGAACTGAAATGGAAGAGTAATACTTAATGGGGTTACAGCTTTTTACTGGGAACTTGAATTCTAAGGGAACAACAAGCTTGTGAACCTGTTACTTGAGCACATTTACTGCTTACTACACTCACTGATCCTGCACCGGCGCGGTCCTACCGTCACGCAGACTCGAAGCAAGAAGTTGCAAAGTATAACAACTCTCAATGAAAATTCAGTATAATGAGGTTTAAGTTTACAAATATTAATATTATACTATTTCCAAAAAGTATCCCTATTACTTTCTTGATTCATTTGACGAGGAACTTTAAACATTTGTACTGCCATATATGGAGCAATTTCCCAGCACCCCCCAAAATTTATTTTTCAGCACCCCCTGGGGGTGCTTTTTCCCACCCCAGTTTTTAAGAAAGAAAACCACTGATTTTCAGATGTAAAATTCTTGGTTCCACGAAAACCAAGGAAGGTTATAAAAAATTGACTCTGAGGTCCCACAGTTTAGGTGTTTTGGCCCGACGGGGATTTTNCAGTGGTACCCGTGTTAGTTCATGACTCAGAAGACTTTTAAGGTCTATATCACGTCCGGAGTCCTGTGCCACAAGAAGCCGCTGGAACAGAAGCCTGTCTAGTTATATCATAGTATTGAAACGGACTCTGAGTGACTTAAACACGACATTCTTTCATTTCATTTCATGTACATGTAAACCTGCATATATGCAATGATGCGCCTTTTTCGTCCATCGTTCACTGTTGCGTTACTTAAATTTTCACTAGATGTATGTTATGTTTGTAATAAGTAATTAAATCTACTCATTATTATAGCATAAAGCAATATTTTTACAATATGGCTTGTTATTCTGCTCATTTTGACACCAAAAATAAGTTTGTAACTGCAGTATTGGTCATTCTATTGACATTTTTGTATTTTCGAGAAAATCCGATATTTCGCGATTGACCTCTTGCACAAAATAACCCACTGTGAGGTCCCAAATCAAAATATCAAGTGTCATCCAGACTGTGATCTAATAATCCTACCTACTTTAGCCGCAAACTTGCTGATATCACTGCTAATCCCACTATCCAAGTCGTTGATGTAAATCAAAAATAGTAATGGACCCAAAACAGACCCAGAGAAGGAAGAGAAGAAAAGAAGAAAGGAGAGAAAGGAAGGAAGGAACTAAGGGAAGATTAGGTTAAGAGAGAAGGATATAGTGTGTGGGGGTGTGCCGGCTGAGATAGCGGCCCAGGACTCGAACCCATGCGCTTATGATGATAGATGATAGATGTAACTACATGTTACATTGTTATTATTGGGGGGCACTCAGTAGAGCGCATACCTCCGCCCGAATATTTCGTCAATTAAATATATATATATATATATATATATATATATATATATATATATATATATATATATATATATATATATATATATATATATATATATATATGCACTATGCACTCAGTATGAGCGCATACCTCCGGCCGAATATTTCATCAATTGGTTGCCATGGCAACAGTTGTCAATAGATTTCATCCAAAATTATATCTGTTCTTCCTTATACCAAATAGACTTGATATACCGAGTTTGATCCAAATCTATTCGTAACTTTTCGAGAAATCCTGTACACTAACAAACAGACAGACAGACAGACAGACAGACATATCGGGGTGAAAACATAACCCCTCCAACTTCGTTGGCGGAGGTAATAAAGTCATAAATATTACAAACATAAAACATATTATTACAGAACCGAAAAAAAAATATTATACTACACCATACACCACTATATATCTTCTTTTTTTTTTCTTTTTTTTTTACATCACAAGGAACTGACCAAGGGCACAACAAAAATGGGTAACACAAAGCCCGCTTAGTTGGCAGTCCCTATAAGGAAGACAGTAAGAGAATAAAATAAAAACACAGGGGTAGGCCAATTTAGTTTGGGAGTTTTAATATCACTATATTTTTTTATGGTTCTTGCCTATATTTGCTCTACAGTCTCTCTCATTACCTCTTGTGTATTACATTCGTGTTATAAGAAGTGTTTTAGTATACTATAGTATACTAAAACACTTCTTATAACACGAATGTAATACACAAGAGGTAATGAGAGACAAATCTAGGCAAGAACCATAAAAAAACTGCTTCCTATAAACAACAGTAATATAAGAACATAAGATCATAAGAAATAAAGAAGCACAAGAGGCCGTGAGACCTACATGAGGTATTCCTGTAAAATTACTCGTGTTTTCGCCGGGATCGAACCGGGACCTTGCGCGTGTGAGGCGCACGTGAATAACCACTACACTACGAAAACTATAAAGAACATATAGTATAGTGGTCTATGACTACCCCAAATAATTCCTCATATTTACTTTTTGTCTATTAACTTATTTCACTTTTCTATTTACATCTCATTCTCGCTGTCCAGTCGGGTCGTCAGGAGGGTTAGATAAACACCCTTTTTAAAATATATATATATATAAACACAGGCTATTTAATAGCAAACAAAGCGGAGCGCATGCAATTTACCGTTCACAAAACTCCCTTTCTCGGCTATCAGCAATATACGGACAACTGCATCTCTCTCTCTCTCTCTCTCTCTCTCTCTCTCTCTCTCTCTCTCTCTCTCTCTCTCTCTCTCTCTTTTCTCCTCTTCTCTCTTCCTCTCTCTCTCTCTCTCTCTCTCTCTCTCTCCTCACTCTCTCTCTCTCTCTCTCTCTCTCTCCTCTCTCTCTCTCCTCTCTCTCCTCTCTCTCTCTCTCTCTCTCCTCTCTCTCTCTCTCTCTCTCCTCTCTCTCTCTCTCTCTCTCTCTCTCTCTCTCCTCTCTTCTCTCTCTCTCTCTCTCTCTCTCTCTCTCTCTCTCTCTCTCTCTCTCTCTCTCTCTCTCTCTCTCTCTCCCCTCTCTCTCTCCTCTCTCTCTCTCTCTCTCTCTCTCTCTCTCTCTCTCTCTCTCTCTCTCTCTCTCTCTCTCTCTTCTCTCTCTTTTCTTTCTCTCTCTCTCTCTTCTCTCTCTCTCTCTCTCTCTCTCTCTCTCTCTCTCTCTCTCTCTCTCTCTCTCTCTCTCTCTCCTCTCTCTCTCTCTCTATCTCTCTCTCTCTCCTCTCTCTCTCTCTCTCTCTCTCTCCTCTCTCTCTCTCTCTCTCCTCTCTTCTCTCTCTCTCTCTTCTCTCTCTCTCTCTCTCTCTCTCTCTCTCTCTCTCTCTCTCTCTCTCTCATACACACACAACAATTAACGTACTCAAAAGGGATATTGCAATGGGAGTTTTCTCTTCTTTTTTTTCCGGGTCGCCGACGCACTATCATCACCATCACAATGTTTCAAGTGCCACTCATTTCCCTCTCACTCTCATCCCTGTAAACACCCCCACCCACACACGCACACGCACGCACACACACACACACAACACACACACACACACACACACACACACACACACACACACACACACACACACAACACCCCACACACACACAAAACACACACCCACACACACACACACACACACACACACACACCACACACCAGACACCCACACACACACACACACACACACACACACACACACACACAGACAGACACTCCCCCACCCTCTCACCCCTCCCCCACACACACAGTCACACACACACTCACGACCTTCTGCCTCTTTCGTATAGACTCATTTTCCTGGGCTTTTTTTCTCTTGCTTTCTCTTTTGACGTCCTTACTTCCCTCTCTTTACTCTTTCTCTCCTTTTTATTTTTCATCAGTCATCTTCGTTGTCCTTATTTTCATGTTTCTTTGTTTCTATTTTTCTTCTTCGGTCATTCCTCCCTTCTCTTTCCTTACTTTTTCTCCTTCTCCTTCATTTTATCCTGTTCGTTTTATAGTTTCCCTTTATTCCTTTTATCTATCATATTTCTCTAACTCATCTTCGTTCATCTAATTAAACCTTTGTATTACTATCCCTTCCTAACTCTTCATCGTTACCATCACTACTACTACCATTTCGTCCTCAGTTTTACCACAACCATTAACTCCTAAAATGTAATACTTCTCCTCCTCCATGCTCTCGTCCCTATTCCCTCCTTCCTACACTCCTCCTTCAACATTTCCTTTTAAATCAACACTATAAAACTAACACCTACTACTACTACCACTTCGACCATCTTTTCCTCCTCAGTTTTACCACAACCATTAACTCCTAAAATTTAATCATTCTCTTACATGCTGTCTTACTCCTCCTTCGACATTTCCTTTTAAAACAACAATATAAAACTTAACACCTCCTACTACCATTTCGACCACCTTTTCGTCCTCAGTTTTCCCACAACAATCAACTCCAAATCCTCCTCCTCCATGCTGTCTTCCTCCTTTTTTGCTCCTCTCCTTTCCTCCTTCCTCCTCTTCCTTTCCTCCTTCGTCAGATCAAAGAGATCCATTATCTAACTTACACACCAGCGCCGCGTGTACTCGGGGGAGGAAGAACAAGCGCAACTAATTTAAAGATAAGCCCAGCCTTCACTTCGCCCCTTTAAACTAACCAACCATCCAGTCAGCCAGCCAGCCTTCCAGTCAGCCAGCCAGCCTTCTAGTCAGCCAACCAGCCTTCTAGTCAGCCAACCAGCCTTCTAGTCAGCCAGCCAGCCTTCTAGTCAGCCAACCAGCCTTCTAGTCAGCCAGCCAGCCTTCCAGTCAGCCAGCCAGCCTTTTAGTCAGCCAACCAGGCTTCCAGTCAGCTAGCCAGCCATCTAGTCAGCCAACCAGCCTTCTAGTCAGCCAACCAGCCTTCTAGTCAGACAGTCAGCCATCTAGTCAGCCAGCCAGCCAGCCTTCTAGTCAGCCAACCAGCCTTCTAGTCAGCAAGCCAGCCATCTAGTCAGCCAGCCAGCCTTCTAGTCAGCCAGCCAGCCATCTAGTCAGCCAGCCAGCCTTCTAGTCAGCCAACCAGCCTTCTAGTCAGCCAGCCAGCCTTCCAGTCAGCCAGCCAGCCTTCCAGTCAGCCAGCCAGCCTTCTAGTCAGCCAACCAGCCTTCTAGTCAGCCAGCCAGCCTTCTAGTCAGCCAGCCAGCCTTCTAGTCAGCCAGCCAGCCTTCTAGTCAGCCAACCAGCCTTCTAGTCAGCCAGCCAGCCTTCTAGTCAGCCAACCAGCCTTCTAGTCAGCCAGCCAGCCTTCTAGTCAGCCAGCCAGCCTTCTAGTCAGCCAGCCAGCCTTCTAGTCAGCCAACCAGCCTTCTAGTCAGCCAGCCAGCCATCTAGTCAGCCAGCCAGCCTTCTAGTCAGCCAACCAGCCTTCTAGTCAGCCAGCCAGCCTTCTAGTCAGCCAGCCAGCCTTCTAGTCAGCCAGCCAGCCTTCTAGTCAGCCAACCAGCCTTCTAGTCAGCCAGCCAGCCTTCTAGTCAGCCAACCAGCCTTCTAGTCAGCCAACCAGCCTTCTAGTCAGCCAACCAGCCTTCTAGTCAGCCAGTCAGCCTTCTAGTCAGCCAGCCAGCCTTCTAGTCAGCCAGCCAGCCTTCTAGTCAGCCAGCCAGCCTTCTAGTCAGCCAGCCAGCCTTCTAGTCAGCCAGCCAGCCTTCTAGTCAGCCAGCCAGCCTTCTAGTCAGCCAGCCAGCCTTCTAGTCAGCCAGCCAGTCTTCTAGTCAGCCAACCAGCCTTCTAGTCAGCCAGCCAGCCTTCCAGTCAGCCAGCCAGCCTTCTAGTCAGCCAACCAGCCTTCCAGTCAGCCAGCCAGCCTTCCAGTCAGCCAGCCAGCCTTCTAGTCAGCCAACCAGCCTTCCAGTCAGCCAGCCAGCCTTCTAGTCAGCCAGCCAGCCTTCTAGTCAGCCAGCCAGCCTTCTAGTCAGCCAGCCAGCCTTCTAGTCAACCAGCCAACCAACCTGCCAGTCAGCCAGCCAGCCATCTAGTCAACCAGCCAACCAACCTGCCAGTCAGCCAGCAAACCAACCAACCAACAAACCAGTCAGCCAACCAACCAACTAACCATCCATCCAGTCAGCCAACCAACCAACTAACCATCCATCCAGTCAGCCAACCAACCAACTAACCATCCATCCAGTCAGCCAACCAACCAACTAACCATCCATCCAGTCAGCCAACCAACCAACTAACCATCCATCCAGTCAGCCAACCAACCAACTAACCATCCATCCAGTCAGCCAACCAACCAACTAACCATCCAGCCAGCAAACCAACCAGCCAGCCAGCCAGTCAGCCTTCCAGCCATCCAGCCAGCAGTGAATCGCCCGGCCCTTCGGCAAAGATCAGATAGCAGCGCCGAGGCGTCACTACACAGATTTATTAAAAGGCACCTTTACCCATAACCTTCATCTCCCGAATATTTACTCAATCGATTTTAAAGAGATTCTCCCCCCCCACCAACCCGCCTTTCTTATTCTTCTCCTCTTTCTCCTCCTCCTCTTCCTACTTCTTCCATTCTCTTCTCTTCCATTCTCTTTTTCTTCCATTCTCTTCTTCTTCCATTATTCTTCCCTATCTCCTCCTCTATCATTCTTCTTCCTTCTTCTTCTCCTCTTCCTCCTTCTTCCATGACCTCAGTCATTCGTTAGGTTGTGCGGCCAGATTGCCACATCCAGGTTTGCACCATCACCCTTGCTCTCTAAGGATCACAATTGGCTCATGTTATTTTTCCCCTTTTCTTTCTCTTTTTTTCCCTTCAATCATCCACCTTTTTTTGGCTTGAGAGACACGGACAATTCGATAATAAATAAGTTATACGTAACGACATACTTGCCGTTACTATTACTACATTATATACACGTATTCCACTAATTTATACGTTCATATTTCACGCATTAACGCACGAGAAAAAGAAAATAATAATTGCCGTGGGTGGAGGAAGCGCTCTCCTTCACCCCGCATTCTGCTTTTATAATTCTTGTGTGTCTTTGTTTGTATTTACTCGTGTGTGTGTGTGTGTGTGTGTGTGTGTGTGTGTGTGTGTGTGTGTGTGTGTGTGTGTGTGTGTGTGTGTGTGTGTGTGTGTGTGTGTGTGTGTGTGTGTGTGTGTGTGTGTGTGTGTGTGTGTGTGGTGTGTGTGGTGTGTGTGTGTGTGTGTGTGTGTGTGTGTGTGTGTGTGTGTGTGTGTGTGTGTGTGTGTGTGTGTGTGTGTGTGTGTGTGTGTGTGTGTGTGTGTGTGTGTGTGTGTGTGTGTGTGTGTGTGTGTGTGTGTGTGTGTGTGTGTGTGTGTGTGTGTGTGTGTGTGTGTGTGTGTGTGTGTGTGTGTGTGAGTAAGTAAGTAAGTAAGTAAGTAAGTAAGTAAGTATTGCTATATAAATATACAAAAGCACAGAATTTTAATAATAGCATAATAGCAAGTGTCTGTCGAGCCGAAGCTCCCTGACAGGCAGATATCATTTAATATAGGTGCACTCAAACATGCCTAAACCCTAGCCCATAGCAAAATTATCCTTGACATGTGTGTGTATGTTATGAATAGTAGTAAAAAAAAAAAAAAAAAAAAAAAATTGTGTGTGAATTATGTGTTATTACATAACTTATACAAATGCAATAATAATAATAAATAAAATAATAATAAAAATAAATAAAAATAAAGTAGTTAGTTTTGTAATGGTTATACCATACCAATTACATACCAATTGATCATACATGTCGAAATATCTCTGCTAAGAATTCTGAAGTATGAAATTTCTTATTTCCCTTTTGAATGCTAAATAGTTGTTTGTTTTAACTGAAGCTTTAATATTTAGTGGTAAGCTGTAGATGCATTACTTAGTATTTACTATACCTTGTGTTACCCTCACTTAACATACTGTGTGTCCATCTGGGCCAGCACATGGCCAACATTCTTATATAAGGTAAAAATAGCTCAGAAGAAAGTTGTCAGATGTATTCTTTTCTTAGGCAAATTTGACTCTGTCACTGAAATTATTTCTTCAATGAAAATGTTAACATTCGATTCAATACACAAATACTTTTCTTTATTATTGATTTATAAAAAGAGCTAATAGAGTATTAGGATTCATTACCAGAAGTGTTAAAAGTAGAAGTGCGGAAGTTATTCTAAAGCTTTATCTGGCTCTAGTCAGGCCTCACCTAGACTATGCAGTTCAGTTTTGGTCTCCATATTACAGGATGGATATAGTGTTGTTAGAAAAAGTGCAGAGAAGGATGACCAAAATGATACAAGGGATGCGTAACTTTAGTTATGAGAGGAGATTGAAGTTATTAAAATTACACTCACTCGAGAGACGCAGAGTAAGGGGCGATCTGATAGAAGTTTTTAAGTGGATAAAGGGATTTAATAAAGGAGAGGTAGGAAAAGTTCTTACGGCTTTTAACCAGGGTAGAACAAGAAGTAACGGATTCAAGCTGGAAAAGCGTAGATTTAGAAAGGAAATAGGGAAAAACTGGTTCACAAATAGGGTGGTGAATGAGTGGAATGGTCTCAGTAGACAGGTAGTTAGTGCGGAGTCATTAGGGAGCTTTAAAGGGGAGCTGGATAAGTTCATGGATGGGGATGAAAGGTGGATGTAGGTAGTGTTAGGTGACAGGAACTACCACGTGTAGGCCTCGCGGCCTCTTGTAGCTTCCTTATTTTCTTATGTTCTTCTTATGTACAGTAAGATTGTAACGTATCTTGTACATTATTCCACAAATTTTTGAGACTTTCATACAAACCTCTTCTATGTGCAATTTCCAGTTCAGATTTTCATCTATGCAAACACCTAGGAGTTTTGTGTGATTTACTCGATTTAATGTATCGCCTTCTAACTGTAATGGAGGAAGAACATTTTTTATGGATCTATTCTGAAAAAATATATAATTAGTTTTAGAAACATTAAGTTTTAATTTATTACATTTTGTCCATTGAGATACTAAATTCAATTCTGTATTTATGTTTAAATGTAGGGAATTGATGTCTTTGTCAGCTAGTAAGAGGTTAGTATCGTCGGCATATATAATATATTGAAATTTTAAGCTAGCATTAATTATATCATTTATATATATGAGAAAAAGAATTGGTCCTATGATTGAGCCTTGTGGTACACCTCTGGATATAGATATAAATTGTGATGTATCATTATTACAAAAAACAGATTGTGATCTGTTACAGAGGTAACTGCGAAAAAGTTGTAACGGTACACCCCTTATCCCGACATGTTTTAATTTATCTAACAAAATACAATGATTTAATGAGTCAAATGCTTTGGATAAATCAATGAAAATCCCAACCACATAAAGCTTCTCCTCCAAAAAGGTATACACATTATTGACAAAGTTTAATATAGCAGTTTCTGTTGAGTGATTTGCTCTAAAGCCGTGTTGATATTTAGTTAATAGGTTATTTTTTTCAAGGTAGTTAGTTAAACGTGACGCAATAATTCTTTCATATACTTTACTGAAAGCAGGTAAGATTGAAATTGGCCTGTAATTGTTGATGGCGCATCTATTACCAGACTTGAATATAGGAATGACTTTGGCTTTTTTAAATGATCAGGAAATATGCCTCTTTTTAATGTTAGATTAATAATATAAGTTAATGGGATGGCCAATGATTCACATGAATGTTTCAGTATTTTAGGATAAATTTCATCATATCCTGGACAATTAGATTTTAGGGCCTTTAAATTATTGATTACTTCGGCGGTATTTGTTGGGGTCATGTACATAGAGAAGGCTTATGGCTTGACTTAAATAACTTATATAATCGTCGTCAGAAGAATTTGATTCTAAATTACCAAGATTAATAAAATGTTGTGTGTGTGTGCGTGTGTGTGGGTGTGGGTGTGGGTGGGTAGGTGGGTGGGTGGGTGGGTGGGTGGGGGGGGGTATTTACGCTGCTCTTATGACAACAACATCAGGGAAAGGAAAGCACGTGGTGATGAAGTGTGGGCACCTCGAGCTATTTGTCTTTACATTTTTTTCTTTTTTGTTACTGATATCATTTTTTATCATTAGTATTACTATCATTATCATCATTACGTTTAAGGTTTAAAGCATTTCATACGAGTAGAAAAGTATGATTATCATTGTTGTTAATTAATCCTTGCTATTACTATCATTGTCCTCACTATCATCGCTACTATTATACCATTGCTGTTGATATAATTATTAGTAATATCATTACTATCGATCCTGCTATGAATAGTAGTAGTAGTAGTAGTAGTAATAAGAGTAGTGAATGATAATATTTAGTAAGGTAAAGATGGGACATACGCTAGGCTGCGCGTGGCCTTTGGTGCTCATCTCCATGGCATTAGCCCTTTGAGCCTGTGGTGGGTAAGAACCCGCTACCCCGGGACACAAGGCTAGTGTGACATCCGGAATACCACAGTTACCTTCCCCAGGTTTCCCCAGGTACCCATTTATCAACCCCGAAAGGGAAGATGAACAGCTGTTATGGCTGGTCGCCGACTTGTCCTGGCCCGGATTCGAACCAGGGCCCGCAGATTCGTAGCCAGGCACGCTAGCAACTACATCACGGAAGCGACAAAATATCTTCCCGTGCCGGGAATCGAACCCGGGCCTCGCGGGTGAGAGCCGCGTATCCTAGCCACTAGACAACACGGGATAATAATTGTACCAGCAATAATACTAGTCTTATTGTTTTTTGTAGTAGTAGTAATAATAGTGACAATGATGATAATAATGATAATACCTTTAAAAACAATAATGATAATGATCATGAAATAATTTGGCAATATCAACACTAGTGCAACAAATACTCAAGTTTCCCACACTGCCGACCGATGCGGGGTGAAAGCGCTGTTAACATAAACACACTAAAAACGGGAAGCCCATTAATACATCACCACCATCACAACGAGACCCCTAGAGGCATATTCCGCAACTCTATGCGAGTATGTGGTTTCCGAGTGAAGGCCCTTGGCTGTTGCTCCGAAACTAACCATAGGATTGTCTCGAAAATACCCTCATTGTGATTCCCACACTAGATACCGCATACACCTAGGGAACCTAACCTAACCGTAACCTAACGTACCAAACCCTGACGTGTTCAAGAGACATACTGTTCCAGAAAAACGGGACTATGCCCCCCGGCAGCCATAGCGGGACTGTTTGGGAGGCAGGTACTGTATATATATAATGGTGTAGTGTAGCTACAGTACATCAGAGGAGGCGGGTACGGGGAACGCCGCGGAGTAAGGCTTGAGGTGAGGTGATGGTTGGGGAGATAATTAAAAGTCCCCCGTAATAAAGACCCAAACCATTAAAGCGCGAAAATGATGCGGGAAGTCTGGGCAAGGTAATGGATGAGGGGTGGTTTGAGAATGTGAGTTGATGGTCGTTTTTGTAGACTTGTTAACGTGTGGATTAATTATTGTGGTGGTGGTGGTAGAGCTCGTTAAAATACATTCCTGATAACAGTAGTGTGGTGACTGGTTATGTAATAGTTGCAGTAGTAGTTGTAGTACCAGTAGTGATAATTAAAACTAATATAAAAATAATAATAATAGTAATAATAAAAATGATAATGATCATTTGACTATATTCAACAAATATCAGTGTCTGTCACTCTGTCTGTCTATCTGCCCCGTAAAGCTAAACTCCGCCATTTATGTCCCATTTTCAAAAAACCCTTTCAGGAAATGTTAAGGTCTCCCCTGATTTGGTTTCGAAGTATTTTCGGCCAGGTTTATTTTTTTTTTTTATCAGTAGTCAGGGGCTTAATCTCCAAAATAACACAGATTTTTTCAAATTGTTCCACAAGCACCATTTTTGGTACATTAGTAGATATAAACCATATCCTACCATTTCTTGAGGAGCCAAGCGGGGCTCTCGCTGTGATGGCTATCTTAACCAATCCAAGATGGCCGCCATACGGGTAAGCAAATCAATAACTTGAGAACTAAAAGTAGTAGAACCATAAGTGGATACCATTTTGGGGGGGGGGGGGGGTTGAGCATGGGGATTTCCCATTTCTGGCATAATTTTTCGATTATAAGTGAAGGTCATGTGATAAGGTCGTATCTAAGGATATTTGTTGACATTATGTGTTTTTTTCTTTCTTTCAGAAGATCACAGGATACAGTGTCATGTTGTATTTAATTACCATGTCTTGTACTAATAAGAGATACATGCTTTGATAAGTTTGACTGTCTCTCCATGGTTGACGCAGGTTTGACGTTCTAGACATAGAAGGCGGCCCTTCATCATAGCATAAGTAAGATAGCTTAAGATTTCATTCCCAGTCACCATTGTGGCGTCACCACATAGACGCCCCACATAGACAGCGACATTAAACATCTTTTTACATATCGATTATACATGTGCGTGTATTTTAGATTCCCTTTATATATGTATATGGTAAACTACACAGCAACTATCAAAAATGTGACTGGTATCATTTAATTTTCAGGACATGGCGTATAATGGAAAACTCTTTCACGGGAACAGTTCTTCATAGCCACATAAAGCACTGAACATTCTGCTTACTATCTCCCAAAAGTTAAAACATGACTTCCACAGACACTATTGAAACTGATTGGACACTCTGCTGCCTTTGCTTTTAAAAGAAAAGGAGTTGTTAGTGAATCCAACAGAACAGGGATTGTCAACACTTGAAAGAGATCTGCTTGATTTCGTACAACTCAATGCTCTACCTTCCATTGTCAAGATTAGTCGGATAGATGATGGCTCAGGAAATTTTCGCAACCCTTCACTCACATGTGCCGTGTACCATAAGTCTTGTCGGAGTATATGCAGTTACAGGGTAAAACGTGGGGCGTGCCTGCTTGGAGAAGAAATGGAAAGAGGCAG
>JACEEZ010002880.1:0-30058 GCA_016584305.1 Chionoecetes opilio | reverse complement strand
TGTTACGTCACGTAATTATTATCCTTTAAAATTGCTTTATTCCAGTCCGTAAGGTCTCACAAAATTTATAGTTCATTTTACTTATTTCAAGCGTTATTTCATGATCTAAGAGACATTTTAGGGTAATGTAAGCGCTACGTTTAGCTGGAAGTTATGTCAGCCGGACTGCTAGACCCATAGCTATGGCGAAATTAGCTCCATAGCTATGGAGATCAGATGGGTGAAATTTTGTTATGTCGAGACATATGGGAATCCCATAGCCTTATTATAAATACCTGGCCTGGTGCGGGAGAAATTTGGCATGGACGAGGTTTCAATTGGAGCGAGCTCATCGGTTGGGGATGACACTGCTTCGACGTAATGGTGAACCACCGAGACCACGAACCATTGTTGCTCGTTTCTGCCGTCTACCGACCTACAACAGGCGCTCCGAAACTCAGCAAAACTCAGAATACTAACATCTACTTAAACGAGGGTTTGTGTGAAGCGTCCGTTCAAGAGCGTAGGCTCAGCTGCCGGAGCTTCGAAGAGCCCGAGAAGCAGGAAAAATTGCATACTTCAGTCACACCAAGTTAATCATCAAGGAGAGGAGGGAGAATACAACTAGACCTGCACGTGCTGAGGACCCCTCTGCCCGTGCCGCTACAGACTTCCTTCCTGCCGCTGCTGCCCCAACCCCTGCTAGTAGTACTTCTACTGCTGCAGCTCACTGCCTACCAGCTGATGGGGAAGTGGTTGCTGTTGCTGTGGGGGAGCTGGATCAGAGCAGGAAGCAAGACCTAGGAGGACTGCTAGCAAGAAAAAGTAAGATATATAGAAAATGTAAGACTAATGTGTTTGATCTGGTAATATTTTCTTTTTCAATGTATATATTTCCCTTTTTTGAGATAGAAGACAATCAGTTTTAATGAGTTATTTGATATAAGTTTCAGTGAAGATCGTATGTCATTTAATTACTATAATCAGTTAATTAAGTTATTGTCCTAATGGTACCTCTGAAGTTCTTCGTGACAGGGACTGTCATGCTCATGATGACGGCGGATTGGAATCTCTGTATTCTGTATGAGAAACAGTTTATTATCATTAAGAAGAGTTTCAGCCCCTTATTGGTAGCAACTATGAAGGTATAACATTTATAATGTATAATATCAGGAGCATACCCCACAATCTAGATGAATTTATTGACTGTCATTTGATTCCCATTATTTCTAAAAATGAGTTTCCTTTGTTTTTGTGAAACTAGACTATGAAATTGAGCATTTATACCAGAATTAGGGGTTTCGGTATGTTTACGAAGAATATAAATCGCCAAGGAGTAGATATAAGATACTTTGATCCTATCTAGATACTTTGCAAGTACCAGCTACAAGGTTATTGACTATACAAAGTGCCACCTACGCCAGGATGAACTTGGTGGATCGAACCGCTGACCGAAGGCAGGGACGCTTGCACGCGAGCCCACAGCTCTACCAACCGAGCCACCCTGACGGGTGCCAAGGAGAGGAGTTGTCATATATATGAGGATACTATAAAGTGTAAGATTAATTCATAATTAATCTTACACTTTATAGTATCCTTCATAATTATTAATGAAATTAGTGTCAATAATGATTTTTATGAGTCTATATGATGTTGAGTGTGAATCTGAGAACACCATTTATAGTGGGTGTAGTTTACCGTAGGCCTAATTCAGATATGGTGTGTGTTTAATAGTTTACTGGAGGAGGTTCTTGGGAAAATCTATTTGTCTAAAAAACTTTGTTATCTATTAGGTGACATAAATATTAATCTAATGAACTTTGATACTAATAAAGTTATTCAGGATTATACAGGTTTACTTCATGGCATGGTTTTGTATTCATGTATACACCCACTAGAATTACATCTCACGGTGCCTCACTTATTGATCATGTCTGGTCAAATGATTTAAATATGTTTATAAAATCCGGAATAGTTGTCACTGATGTAACAGATCACTTTGCGCCATTCATCATTTTCTAAAAAAAAAAAAATTAATACGCAAAGAAAATCACCTATAGCGACTTCAATAATGTTAATACTAGAGAGAGACCGTGAACAGTCAGTAAGCTGTGGTGTAGCGTTCCTGCCCTGCCGTACCTGTATAAGTGAGTGACCTTGAAACTTGTACTGTAAGTTACTTTCAATATTACGCAGGAAAAGGACCCCTTGTGTTTGCCTAGTCCTTCCCCCTGAGTGTGTGAATAGCCAGACAATAGCAAAGGACAGCCTGGTAAGTCCTCAGTTCCTAGCAACGAGCCCGGTAACTTGCTAAGCGCCCCCTCTGTCTAAGCATCTACCTGCTTCCCTGCTCTCAGAGAGCAGCCCGGAGCGGGTGTAGGCGCCTGCTGAGGACAGCAGAGAGTTCGCTTCAATATTATCAACACATATCAATACGCAATGGTACACCTAATACGAAATATGTAGTTGAAGTAGTTAACATGGATAATATCATGATTTAGAATATAATATTATTTGAAATTATTTCCCAGCTATCAATGCACTAAACTGCCAGACGTACGATAACCATTAAAAAGGGCCGGTAAAAATTCACAAAAGGCTTAAAGCGTCACCCTTAACCAGTCGATAACACAATGAGAACTTAGGTTCTAACATTTTTTTCGCTCCTTCATTATAACGAAATAGACTGAATCTATAAATAATTGCAGTACGACACGTTAATTTTAGGAATTCCTCGCCCGCGCCGTGGCAAGTGTGAGGAGTGTCACTGTGTCAGACTGTCAGTGAGTGAAATGAAATCAGTTAGTGACTAAACGCACAAGTGGGTGGATGTTGTTATGTTGTTCGCCGCATCCTATATCCTTCTACATGGTTGTTCAGTGTTCCACGTACACCACCATGTAAACCCAATAACGAAAATGTTTTTGTTATTATGAAAAAAACAATTCCGTAGCAATTATAATCTCCTTTTCATCGTATTACTGATAACGACATAGGAATATTTCTGGTGAAATGTTTCTAAGCATATTGCATATATAGTAATGTTTTTAAGTGTTGAACAGCACATTAGTCTATTAATCGGCTTAATGGGCTGTGCAACACCACTTAAAACATAACTATATCTGCAATATACTTAGAAAGTATAACCATAAATATTCCTCAATCAGTAAATTTAACAGCGGCAAATGGTCATATGATCTACGGCAGGCCGCTGGGAGCGGCCCGCCGGTGAGCCTCTGAGCAAATTCCCAGCGGCCCTACGTCGTACACTTCCGTTGGGCCGCCGGTAAGACATACGGAGGGCCTCCGTAGGGCCTATGTCTTTGTGTTTGCTGGGAGTGGTCTTGTGTTGTCCTGTCCACCTGAAGTACATCTGCCACCTTTGATTGAAAGTTCTCTCAGAGCATGTAGACCTCTATGCACAAAGAAAATTCACCTCTGCTCCAAGACAGTGAAATGCGATAATGTGTCAATTTAGTGTGGGTAGTGGGCTAGTCATGTGCTGGCGTCTCCCCCAACACTGCTCTTTCCCCGCCTCGCCTTCAGAAAAAATAATGTGTGCTCCAAGACGCGGTTGCAAAAAAAAAAAAATATAAAGTGCATGTCAACAATTTAACTGTGAAAGGAAAACTGAAGCAAATTCATGGATTGAAATGGTTTACCTGCTTAGTGGGCCATTAAGGTATAAACAAGCTTTCAAAAGTTGGATGAGGGTCTCTCACCCCCTCATTTATTCAAGACGAAAGACTGAAAAATTTACTTTGCTGTTCTTTTCTAAGTGTCTCCGTTGGATCCTTCCGGAGCTTTCGTTCTGACACTAGAATTCATGATTTTTTTTTTGCCTATGATGCCTAACTGTGACTTGGCGAAACCTTGCACAATAACGGAGTGAAAGGGAAAAACAGTAAGCTCTTGTGTTCCTCTTTTAATAGCTTACCTTCTAAATATTACACTGTAATCTAATATGGGTGCAAAATGCTTCCAGCGAGGGGGCTAATTGCTTTGGGCGAAATGACCTTTTGGTGTTGCGAATGACCAAATACCGTGTTGATAAATAGGTAACATTCCAGGGTCTTATGATCGTACAGTAGTCGTATCGGCTACTGCTTATTTGCTCGTGGGGTTATAGCAGTAGAGCAACTCAGCCAGGCCCCTTACATTTTCGACCCCCCCCCCCCCCCCCCCCCCCCCGCTCCATCTCATGAACATAATTATGACACTGCAAGGCCTGTTACTAAAATCAAATTCGTGGAATTTTGCTTGAAAGCAAATGTGCGCCCCCCTTTATAATTTGAGATATTAACTTGAAGGGCTCCACAACCTGGCGATTACGCTGCCACCAGCCCCAATAAGTGGGAAAAAAAAATTAAAGACTTAATAATATATGAGATAACTGGGGACTTAATAAACGCTCGTTAACAGGGTGTCCCTGTATAATTACACTGTGTTGATACCTTAATTCACATCCCCACTCTAAGGTTTCACCACAATCACTAAACAAGTAATAATACCCGAAACGCTAGACTCACTCGGGCTTAACATAATCCCAAAGTTCCTAACCACCCGTCACTAGGTAATGTACCATCTACACACCAACACTCGCGATGAATCCTGGCCTTAGCTCCATATACGGGTGATTCTTCTGCGGTTCATCCAGCTCAGCACAGCCAAAGCCTTCTCTATGTAAAGCCTGAGTCTGGGAGAGCGGGATGGACGTGACGTCAGTAGCAGAGTCTGCTCCGCGAGTCTTAGAGCCGAGCTTTCACCTGTGAGGATGTTAACGGGCGGTATAAGATATACTGTTATCTTTGGAAATTTTTGTTCCTATAATATTATCAAATAAAAAACCGTAAAACCACTAAAGAAATGCCATTATGGACTCTCGAAAGAAATATGCAATGACGTAAACCTCTTTCGCCATTTAATGATTTTCACCGTAAACATTTTACATTGGTGCTCCCAATATGACAGCGGAATGTTAATTAGCTTTCCTTGTTATATTGTTGTTTTCTGTAAATGATAGAACCATACATACATTAGGTGACTAATAAATACATCATCAAACCGGAAAAATTACCCGATTTCATGACCTTTTATTTGTTAGTTAACGCTAATTTATGTATGTTTTTTCTAATTCATTTATCAAAAAACGAATATTACAAGTGGAAAGCTAATTAAATTCCGCTTCTATTGATGTTCGCCATGTAAAATGTTTTGTGAGCAAAAAATATTAAATGGCGAAGAGTTAAAGTTACCTACATATTTCTTGTGAGTCTCATAATGGCCTTTCTTTAGCTGTTTTACTGGTTTTTTTTATTTGATAATATTATAGAACAAACATTTTCCGAAGATCACAATATATCTTTTATACTGATAACATATATTAGGTACGAAATTACCACGATTTCATGATGTTATGTATTTTAGTTAACGCTATTTATGCATGCTGCTAATTCATTTATCAGAATACAAATATTAGCAATGGAAGCGAATTAAATTCCGCTTCTATTGATATTCTCCATGTAAAATGTTTTAGAGAAAAAATTAATGGCGAAGAGTTAAGTTCATGCATATTTCTTGAGAGTCTCATAATGGCATTTTCTTTAATGTGTTTTACTTTACGGTTTTTATTTGATAATATGATATAACTAACACATTTCAGAAGATCCAATATAATCTTTTATACTGATAAACATATTTAGGTAGGTAAACTTGTCCATTTCGGTGGCCTCGTCATACGCGTTCCGTGACGATCATAAATTATCAGGCGCATGCCTTTTTATAGATTGAGACGGCCTTGGGGCACAGCTCAGCAACCCACAACCACCGGGGGGGGCCATCACACGCACGTGGGTCTCCTCAGGGTTAAACCACCCACTCAGCTCACTCCTCAGCTCAACTCAGTTCCCAGACCCTGAATACACATAGCCCATGAATATATAATGGTCCAATACATAACTAATCAATTGCCCAATACCTCCTTTATAAGTACAACGCCCCACACATACCTTCGAAAGGGTTGTAAGACACGACTCTCCGAGCGTGTTTTCGCGACAAAGGGCTGGCCAGTAGGTAACCCGTATACAAATTCTTTTCTCAACTTTGGCATGCAATTTCCTAATGTAATGGATTCTAAGACGATTGTATCTAATTCCATTTTTGCATTTGAGCAATTCTTACCTATTCAAAAATACGCACTTTTTATATTGCAACCCTTATCGAATAATGCTAAATGAGTACGCAGTGTCCGGTTGTCCTGTTTATTGCATCATGCACCAATATGAGTTTCCAAATGACTAGCGTGGTAAGCTCTTTCTGATCAGTTTGGTTCATCCGGCCTACATCACACACAGATGCACGGCCTCTACGTTGGCCTAGAACGTGTCCTCATGTCCTTCTTTAGACTGGAAGCCAGGGCATGGTCCTCCCGGTGGTGGGCCGGCCCGATAACCACGTCCTTGCCTGCTGCGCCCCACCGCTGCTGCCGGCAGCCTCTGTCACCTGCTTACACGACTCTTTTCCGTGCTCTGAGTGTGGATAGGAACTCCGGAACCTCGTACGGCTGAACAGGATCTCCGATCCTGATCCCCTGGACAGTGAACAGGTGTGAATCCGGCTCGGTCACCTGGCCAGGCTGCCAGCTGATTCAGTGTCTGCAGGCTTGGTGGCTGACAAGTTCAGCTTGGGTGTGGATGGCGAAGGCCTTATCGACTGGTGTCCCGCAATACTCCTCGCCAGCCTCAGCTTCAAAATCTGTGTCACGGCGAACTGCGGTTCGTCCTCACTCTGGACTCAGCCATCAGCGAGAGGAGGACACATTCTGATGTGCGAACCATGCTCCTGTCCGCACGTATAAGGTCACCGCTGTTTGGACCTTCTTGGGCTGCGACCTCATCAGTCTGAGCTGCTTGAGGAGTGTGCTTGGGGCCGCCTCTATTCACTGTGGTGAACCTTAGATGTCGTAGTAGAGTTTTGAAGTACACCTGCAAGGCAGTACTTGACTAGGATTTCCAGGGTGTTCAGTCTTTTGCCAGTCCGTCATGCTTTCTGGTCCACATTATACGAGCGACTGGGCTGTGGTGAGCCATCTGGAGTGGGAACCCTTGCCACACTTGATCTCCTGGCAGCTCGACGGGAGAACTCCCCGCTCACAGCCTGGACCAGCTGGTAGAGACCTGCTGGTCAGTGGACATGTTGACCAGGCATATACTTTTACCTACCGGTATCGTCCGTGAGATCTTCACCGACTGGCCTCCTCTGACTCTGCGTTGTACTGCATCTCATTCACGCATGACGCATACGGCACACTATAAACCTGTGAGCCAGTGTCAGATGAGTAGTCCCCGTCGATGCTGGTGATAAGGTGTCGCGGGGCAGCTCGTTTGTGTGCAACACGCATAGACTCCAGAAGACTTGCCTCCCCATGTATCTTCTCCAAGTGGGCGTGAGTACCACCCTTTCCACCCGTGTTTGGCCCTAGTTGAGTCACCTTGCAGTACGATCAGTGAGTCGGTGGAGTCGTATGTCACCAGCGATCATAAGAGGCCTGAGCCACCTTGACGCAGCTTCTCAGGTGCCACCGGGTCTCTTGTACATGTGCCAAAGGTACCTTTCCAGATTGCTCTCTGTCACTTGACACATGCTCCTCCCTGATCAACCTTGTTGCGTTTCCATAGCTGTCCGTGCACGCATCGCCCTGGTCTTGTCCTTCCTCCCTCGTACCAATCCAACTATTTTTGGTACCCTGGTTAGGGTGACGCCGTATAACAAAAATTCTTTTTTCTCAACTTTGGCATGCCAATTTCCTATGTAAAATAGAATTCTAAGACCGATTTTATCTTGTTCCATTTTTGCATTTTGAGCATTTCTTCTATGCAAATCGCACTTTAATCTATGTTTTGCATATAATTATAAATGGTCCATTTTTGCATAGCAAGAGTGCTCAACCAACAAGTTGAAGAGGACAAACCACCCTTAAAAATTCGATTTACATAGAAAACCACCCTGCAAATTCAGAAATAATCTATATTTCCTTTCATTGCCTACTGCGTACCCTACTGGCCAAGAGAGAGAGCGCGTCTATTTTTCCTTACCGCTCGCCTTCTTGCCGTGACGTCACACCCAGGCACACAAAATTCCGTTGTAGCAACGTCTTCACAACGTGTTGAATAGTTTTCCAGTTACGTTGTGGGCGAGACCTTTCAGTACGTTGTGGGAACCGATTTTCATGTCCCAATCCCCGGTACGTTCGTCACAACGTTGTGTCATACGTGTGACAACAACGTATCGATGACCTTCCTTTCTTGCCACTTATGTGCCACATCTTTGCGACCCTTACAGGACACTTGCCACCCCTTATTGCAACCTTCTTGCAAAAATCTTTGGCGACCTTTTCAGGACCTAGTCCTTGCAACATCTTTGCTGACCTTTTCAGGAGCCACCTTCTTGCAACATCTTTGCGACCCTTTACAGGACTTAATCTTGCCACCTTATTTCAACCTTCTTTGCAACTCTTTGCGACCTTTTCAGGCCCTCTTGCCACCTTCTTGCCACATCTTTGGCGACCTTTTCAGACTTCTTGGAACATCTTTGCGACCTTGTCAGGACCTTCTTGTCCTTACTGCAACCTTCTTGCAACCTTTTCATGACCTTGCAACTTCTTGCACCATCTTTTGCGACCTTTTTCATGAACCTTCTTATCTCTAGTTTAGGGTACTATTTCTCCTTATAGGTATTAATAACACAGTTTTATTAAGAAATATTAAATCTGTATTTAAATGAGTATTATCTCAACAACGGCCGTTTGGTATATAATGGAAATCTTCTATATAAACAAGTTTCCCGTAAGCTTAAGCCTAATAACTATTGGGCTAGTATAATATAAACAATGAAATCTGTCGAATTACAATTCTTAAATAAATATTGAATTAAGATAGAATAGCGTGCAAAGTTTTTTTTTGTTTATAGAGTATGTATACGCTATTCAAATTTAGAGTCCAAATGATTATAATGTCTTACTAAACCATGAACAGATGAATGGAGAATCCTTAGGAAACTGACGGAGGAATCTTAGGAAAACTGAAAGAAAACTAAACTCCAAATTCTTCAAAGCAACGATTCATTGTATAAAGCACTAATTAACTTATTAGTGAGTACGGGAGAGAGTTATGATGAAGAGAGATTCTTAGGAGAGAAAGGTTCAGAAGAATACCAATGTTTAAAGAAAAAGAGGATGCAGTCCTTGTGGTGGGTACAGAGGGTTAGGCTGTTAGAACCATGATGAAGATTTAGGAGAGGGGTGTTGTGTGAAAAAAAAGGGCTTAGAAAAACCGAAAACATCAAGAATCGATGACAGGCAATTGGCTTTATGGCTGGGAGTCCACCTAACAATGCAAATCGTCCACCACATAATACATCTACAAGAAATATAAGGATCAAAAAGAAAATGCTTATCATGTGCTTGTGGATCTGGAAAAGGCATTTGACAGATTCCAAGACCTTAGATGGTCATTACCAAACAAAAGGTAACTCGGAGAGGCTTGTAAGGTTGGTATATGGGCACTGTATGAGGGTCAAGATTAGGTGAGAGTAGCTGGAGGATCAATCAGATGCCTTTGAGATAGTGTGGGGGGTGCATCAAAGGGTCAGTTTCTCTTTGTTTGGGGGTAGTGGATGGAAGAGGCCACAAAGGAATGCAGAATCAGGAGATCCATGGGAGCTCCAATATGGCAGATGATTTAGGTCTTGACAGCTGAGATCAAAGGAGAAAGTTGATAGGGATTTATATATTGGAGAGCAAACAATGGAGAGATTTGGTCCCTGAAGGTGATTATGTCCAAGACGAAGATGAATGGTAACAGCAGAAATAGAGGCAAAATCTACAAGTGGGTGGTTTTCCCTGTGGAGTGTGCGGTAGTGGAGTAGAGAAAACTCTATTCGTTGCAAGGAATGTCAAGGGTGCCTAAAAAGATGTTTCGGGACTAGGAAACCTGAACATGGTGGTATATTTCTGCTGTCCCATTGTGTGTCAGAATAATCAACGGAGGGGGCCCGCCAGAAAGGAAGAGGTAGAAACTATAGAGTAGAATGAATAATGTAATATTAGAAGCGAAACAGTTTCTTGTGATCTTGGTGGCCACGGCTGAGATAAACCGAGGGTGGAGTGGAGAGTAGAGTAGTGGGACTGCTGATGTGCTGATAAACATTGCTGTATGTTATGAGACAATGGGCTTTGACAAAGAAGTTGGAGATGTGTTTGATTGTTGTGATGGGAAGATGTTGAGATATATGACTAGGATCATATGGAGAGATGGTGTTCAGTGAAGAGGTGGCAATAAAATGTGGATTGAAGGAGCTGAGTCAGTCTCGAGTTAAAAGCCCCGTACACACACACTCACCACCGCGGTGGCTTGCCGATGAGCAAGAGTTTAGCCGATGAGCAAAGCTTGCCCGACTTGCACTTAACATTTTTTCTCGTCGACAAATCCTGTCCAACACTGTCAACTTTTGAGTGTGACGAACACTCGATCGACAGGAAGCGCCGACGGTGGGTAATTGGTAGTGTGTTACGGGGTTAATTGGCGATGGCGGTGGGTTTGGGCACGTGAAAAGGAACTGTGGTGAGGCATTTGGGAAGAGCTGTTGGAGTGGAAGTGCAGGTCGCCTTTCACCCGGTGCAGGCCAAGGAAGAGCATGGATGCCGTGTGTTGAAGAGGACTGTGCCCATTGGCCATGGGAGAAGTTGAGACAACAGATAGATTAGTTTGAAGCTTATGCATCGGTCATCTAACCCTCAAAATATTATGGAAAAAACTGACGTTAAACAGCAAGAAGAAAGAATGAATGCGGAAGGGAAAATAGAGAATGCAAAGAGTGAGAGTGGAGAAAGCTGAGTATAAATTATTGAAATTAAGGTCATATATGCATGACTGACACAAATGGAGAATTCTGCTGGTGTCACTGCCTTGAGGGAGTTTCACAGGAAAAGAGGAATCGGTCTTGACTAGTGGATGATGAGACAGTAAGGCCCCCTGCAAAAAAAAAGAGAAAAAAACCTAACAAGTGAAATTTTATTTAAAAAATTGAAAAGGCATATTCATCTATAAAAAATCAAATCACTTAATATGTTAACCAATTCCGGTAGTCTTTATATTATTACTTATTATTTTTATAATGATGTGATTTTATATGATTTGCATTTAATCATGCAATAAATTTCACACAAAAAATGACTTGCACAGAAAGTGCTTAGTCCCAAAAGAACTGTTGAAAGTGGCTGAAAATTATATAAATTTTTGTCTTCACGAGATCTCACTAAGGCACTGTCCATGACCCTGTTGGTCCTTCTTTCGTCTGTGATGGGATATTTGCTACTCTCTGTTGGTATTTGATGCTGGAATTCCTCCTGCACTTCCCGCACATCAATGTGCTACAAGCTGCTCATCTGTGGCTTTGGGGCGCAGGCCGTGGGGCTCGAGAAGTCACTTTTTTGTTTCAAAGATGTGTCAGCACCCTGAATATATACATACTCACTATATTCATGGAGACTAATATATAAATTTATAAGTTATATATATATATATATATCGTATATATATTATATCTATATATATATAATTATATATATATATATATATATATATATCGTATATATATAATATATATATATATATATATATATATATATATTTATATATATATATATAGTATATATATCTATATATATATATATATCATATATATCTATATATTGATATGTATATATTATATTATATATATATAATAATATATATATAAGATATCTAATATATATCATATATATAATATATATATATCTATATATATATATTCATATATATATATATCATATATATATATATAACTATATATATATATATATATTATATATATATATCTATATTACGTATATATAAAACATCCGAACAGTATGCTGAGAACCTGTTTTCCATCTTTTGGTATATACCTATTTTGTACCAACTACGCATCCCTGTACTAAGCATAAATAACAAGAGCCATAGAACCAACACGAACCTTTAGTGTATGAAGACATTAGGAACCTGCCCTCGCACTCGCATCACTGCTAGATTACCGCCTGACTCGCGTTTCCTTCTCCTTTGTTGTTGTACTCTGAGTCCATATTGGAGTTACCTCTGCTCTTCCAGCCGTCTACTAGCCTAGAAAAAAAATTGTATGAAGTAAATGAATCATATAATATGCAGCACAAAGGGTACATTAAAAGTAGCAATACAGGAAAAATGCCCCATTAACATGCTTTATAAAAGGAATTGTTAAAATTGGATGAGACGCGGTGTAGAATGGGTGTCTTTGAATAATTAGAAATACAATAAGGGAGGTTGCGAAAAATAAGAAAATAAGGGGATGGTACTTGAAAGGAAGGGTACACATGCATCCAAGTTGCAAATCCAGTGTAAATAATTGATCTGATAGTGCATGTGGATTACAAGATGATAGGGTGAAATAAAAAAAATCTGTTATGAAAAGAATACAGCATGGGAACAAGTGCAAATGGAGTGGATTGCAGATTGGTTGCATGGTGAAGCGAAAAACAAAGAGGTGGTTTTGGTCCTAGTGAGAGGGTGATGAGTGAGGAGCTTTGGTTAGAAAAGGTTGAGTGAGATTGAGGGGTTCTACTAGTAGGAAGGCCACCTGGAAGATGGAAGAATAGGGTACAGGAGTATATTATACATAATCAAAGGTCCGAGTAGAGGGGGGGACATAAACAAGAAAGAAAGGGCGAGAGTGTTTTGTAGGGAGAGGTGGAGGCTTTTCTAACAACGGCCATGCCCATGCTGACATTCCCAGAGGGAGCAAGTCATTAGTGGTATTGATACATTGATACCTAATAATACAAGTCAAATATTGGAAGACATACATAGAATAGCAATCCAACACATTTATGTGTAATTCCTCATGTACACTATAACCCTTGTGCAAGAACTCATTACCTGCTATAGATAAATGCGTATTTTGTAGCATGTCCAACCGTTTGGGTATCAGGCATTTCCGTCCCTCTTTGTCGCTCTCCGATTGGTTGTAAGGTCAGTAACCGTACATGACCTGTAGATTAAACACATTAAAGTCATTTAAATCATATTGACTATTTGCCAACTAATAACAAAAAGAGGCTCATTAATTAACACTAATTTGCTTTGAGTACTGTCATTTCAATACTAAATTAGAAAATAGTAATAAACCTTTCCTTTATGTTAAACTTAAACGTTTTCCCTTATCTTCAGCCTTGATCCATGAGGAATGTGCCACACCTTGCACCTCCCGCCCAAGAAACTCCCCCACTGATCTCCATGGGGAGCTGGGAAAATGACAATGCTGAATAAAAAGCTAAAATTATAATAAACACCACCATGATGTTTAGAAATAAAAATTGCTTTCAGTTAATTAGTTATAATGCTCTTAATCGTTTATCGAAAATTTTATGTTGAAACCAAGAGTGCAGACTGAAAAGATACTTTTTTTCCCCCTACACCATTAAATTACTTCTAGAATTTAGCAATCTGCAACGAACACTGATTTTCCCTGCTCTTTTATCAATGCAGAAGCAAAACCTCAAAAATTTAAAAAACAGAAACGAAATACACGGAAAGACAAACCCGCACAACATGTAAAATTTTTTACTGTGGGAAACAAGGGTAATAGAATTATAGTTTTAAGGGCCGCAACACGGGGGTTTTTGACCCTGTGGAAACAAGGAAACAAAGAACAATGATTTTAAAAAATGCCAAAACATTTACAAAAAAAAGCACAAAAGGCAAAAGCACAAACCACAACCTTTAAGGAAAAAGGATAATTAAAAGGAAAATTTTGTTTTAAATTTCGATATCTCTTTAAAATCGAATCACCCAAACCATACATTTTAAAATTAAAATTACTAAATTACTTTTTTGTATATATAAATTTTTCTCTTATCCAAAAACACTAAAAAATGGTATCAAAGACTCTTTAATAAAAAAGCGAAAGTGTGTCTTCTGTCTGTCAGTGGGTTTTTGTGATGGTGGTGTGTGTGGTATAGGTCCGCCCCCCCCGGGGCGGGAAACCCCCCTCATATGGGACGTTTTTTGGAACCGGCTTGACCAGGGGGAAGGGTTTTAAAAACCTTATGAATATCCGATCACTTTTTTTTTTTTTTTTTTTTGTCCTATTAGCGAGAATTGTGAAAAAAAATGGGTTGCAGAATTAGGAAAACCCTTTATGTAGGGTGATGGGTAATGGGTGAGTGAATGGGGTTTGGGGGGGGGTTTATTAAGTAAGCAATTATAATCTCCTTTTCATCGTATATTGACTGGGATAACGCACATTAGGAAATATTTCTGGTGAAATGCTTCTAAGCCATATTCGCATATATAGCTAATGTTTTTTTAAGGTGTTTTGAACAGCACATTAGTCTATTATATCTGGACCTACTATCGCGGCATTGTGCCCAACACCACTTCAAAACATAACATATATCTAAGCAATTATACTTAAGAAAGTTATAACCATAAATATTCCTCAATCAGTAAATATTAACAGCCGGCAAATGGTCATATATACGATCTACGCGCCAGGCCGCTGGGTAGCGGTACCCGCCGCAGTGCGAGTCTCTGAGCCAAATCGTCCCAGCGGCCCTACGTCGTACACTTACCGTTCGGGCCCGGTAAGACAATAAGGAGGGCCTCCGTAAGGCCCTAGTCTTTGTGTTATGCTGGGAGTAGGATCTTGTGTATGCTCCTGTCCCACCTGAAGTCATCTGCCACCTTAGATGGAAAGTTCTTCAGAGCAATGTAGACCTCTATGCACAAGAGAAACTTCACCTCCTGCTCCAAGACAGTGAAATGCCACCATAATCGTGCAAATAGTGTGCTGATAGTGACTCGTCATGTTGCCGCCAGCGTCTCCGCCAAACATGCTCTTCCCCGGCCTACGCCTCCAGAAAAAAAATAATGCTACGCATGCTCCAAGACAGGCGAGGTGCTATAAAGTCGCCCATCGTCACAAATTTTAACTGCTGAAAGGAAAAACAATGAGAGAAAATTCATGAATTGCGCAAATGGTTACTGCCTATAGTGGCCCATTAACGTATAAACAAAGCTTGTCAAAGTTCAGGAATGAGAGATCTCTCACCCCTCATTTATTCAAAGACTAAAGACTGAAAAATTTACTTTGACTGTTTCTTCTTTCTAATGCTACCGTTGGGACCTTCGGAGCTTACTTTTACATGACCATTAGAAATCTGATTTTTTTTTGCCTAATGATGGCCAACTGCTGACCTTGGCGAAACCTTTGCCATCAATAACGCTTCAGTGAAAGGGAAAAAAGAGTAAGCTCTTGTAGCTTCCCTCTTCTTATACTTACCTTCTACATTATTACAAACTAGATAATCTAATATGGGCAAAATGCTTCCAGAGTAGCGGGACGACGAATTGACTTTGAGCGCGTAAATGACCTGTTGACGTGTGTGCGAACAATGACCAAATACTGCATCGTGATAAATAGGTAAACATATCAAAGGGTCTTATGATCGTATACCGTAGTCTATAGGCCTGTAATCGATTATTTAGCCTCGTAGGCGTATATAAGCGTAGGAGCACTCAGCCATGAGCCCCCTTACAATTTTCACCCCCCCCCCCCCCAGCCGTCCATCTCATGCAACATAATTATAGACACTGCAAGGCTGTTACTAAAATCAAATTAGGGGGAATTCATTGCCTTGAAGACAAATGTAGCCGCCCCGCTTTAGAGCTTGGTATATTAACATTGAAGGGCCTCCACAACCTGCGCGATTACGCTAGCCACACCCACAATAAGTGGCTCAAAAAAAAAATATTAAAGACTTAGAGAATATGAATGAGGATAAATGGGACTTAAATAAACGACGACCTCGTTCAACAAGGCCGCTTTCTGCATATAATTATCACCTGTGTTCGATACCAGTATTCACATCCCCCCCCCCACTCATAAGCCGTTCACCACAATCACCTAACAATAATAATACCCGAAACGACTCGATTCTCACTGGGGATCTACATTAATCCCAAAAGTTCCATTACAACCGCTCACTAGGTAATGTACCTATTACACACAAACACTCGCGCATGAATCATGAGCCTCTAGCGCATATACTGGCTGCTATCTGCGGGTCATCCACTCAGCACAGACATCAGCCCCAACCCACAACACCCGCCATCAACACTCACACGTGCGGTCCCTCAGAGGTGTTAAACCACCCACTCAGCCTCAAGCTACCTCACTACAGCTCAACTCAGCTTCAAGAACCTCTGAACTACACATAGCCTCAATGAATCATATAATGTCCAATACATAACTAATCAATGCACAATACATCCTTATAAGTACACCGACCACACCATACCTTCGAACAAGAGGTAGGTTGTCTAAGACACGACTCTCGAGCGTGTCGTTCGCCGACAAGGGAGACACTCGGCACAGTGCAGTACGCCCGTATAACAAAATTCTTTGTTTCTCAACTTTGGCATGCCAATTCTACTATGATAAATGGAATTCTAAGACGATTGTATCTAATTATACTATTTTCCCATCTTGTTGCATTTGCCAGCCCAATTCTATACTATGCCCAAAATCGCCTACTTTTAATATTGCCACCCATTATCGATAATGCTATAAATGAGGAACGCCAGTGCTACAGGTTGTTCCTGATTTATTGCATCATGCCAACAATATGAGCCTTCAAAGCACTAGCTGTTGCCGTAAGCTCTTTCTGATCAGTATAGGTTCATCTAAGGCATACAATCCACAGTGTCACAGCTCTACTCCGCTTGAGCCTAGCAAACGTAGATCATCAGGTCCTTCTAGACCTGAAGCCAGGGAACCATAAGGTCTACCCGACGTGCAGTGAATGGCCCGAGCCCAGGATGATACCCGTCTCTCTGGCCTGCTGCCCCACCACTGCCTGCCGCAGCATCGTCACCTGCCTTCACGACTCTTTCGTGCGTCTGAGTGTGGATAGAGCACCTCCGGAACCTACGTCATACGCGATTGAACAGGATCTCACTGGATATGATCCCCGGACATGTGAACAGCTTACGTTGAATGCCGAGACTGCCCCTCGCACCTGGCCAGGCTGAGCCAGCTGATCAGTGTCGGCAGCGAACTAGGTAGGCTGACAAGTTCAAGCTTCGGGTCGTGCATGCGAGGGCCTTACACTGGTGTCCCCATACTCCCTCGCCTATGCCCTCAGCTTCAAAATCATGGACGTCACGCGCGAACGCCTTGCGCGTACGCATCCTCACCTCTGACTCGCACCATCAGCCGAGCACAGGAGGACACATTCTGCACCAGTTGTGCGAACCATAGCCCTCCCATGTAACGCCCCCACGCTAGCAAGCCGTCACAGCCTGTTTGACCTTATTGGTGCTGCGACATCATCAGTCCTCGTAGCCTGCGTGAGCGAGTGCTGATTGGCGGCCGATCTCCTACTAGTCTGTGCCCCGTCGAACCCTTCAAGATGTCTGGCTTTAAAAGTAGCAGTGTTGAATAGCTCAACCTAGCAGGTCAGCCCAGTGTACTTGACTAGACGATTTCCAGAGGTGTTCAGTTCTTTGCCCAGACTCGTCCATGATTTCGATGCCCCGTCCACATGTATACGAGCGACTCGGGCTGTGGTGAGCCATCTGCGAGTGGGACAACCTTACAGCCACACTTGATCTACTGCCCAGCTCGAGACGGCGCAGACCGCCCCGCCTCACAGCCTGGCACCAGCCGTAGGAGACCTGCTGTCCATCGTCAGACTGTCCGACTATTGTATCGAACCAGCGATATACTCCGACACGTATCATTCCGTGCAGATCTTCACCGCCTGGCCACTCCTCTGAAAACTCTGCGTTTCGTACTGCATACTCATTCACGCAGAGACAGCACAGGCAACTGCAAACTAATTAGACTGTCGAATGAAGCCAGTAGCAGCATGAAAGGTAGCCCGTCGATGCTTGGTAGATATGGTGGCGACAGGGTCGGCCCAACTCGCTTGTGTGCCAACACGAATCATACTCCAGAAGAGTGCTTGCGTCTCCCAGTATCTTGTCTCACAAGTGCCGTGAGTACCACCCTGTTCCACCCCGTTTGGCCCTAGTTGAGTCACCTTGCAGTACCAGCCTATCAAGCTGCAGTCGGTGAGTCGTATGTCACCAGCAGAATCACATCAAGCCTAGCCAACTTGAACCGCAGAAGCTTCTCAGGTTGCCACCGCGCCCGTCCTCCTCAGGGATACAGCGCCCAAAGGTACACCTTCAGATGAGCTCCTCTGCTCAACGGACACATGCTCCTCCCTGCATCAACATTGACGGCTGCAGTTTCCCATAGCTGTCGGGCACACATCGCCTGCGTATTCTTTTTTCTTTGTCTTCGATCCTTCCTCCCATCGCAGTAACACCAATCCAAACTATTATGGTACCCATGGTTAGCCCGGTGTACCCCGTTATATACAAAAATTACTCTTTTTCTCAACTTTGTAAGGCATAGCAATTTCCTATGTAAAAATAGAATTCCTAGACGATTTTAATCTTGAATTCCATTTTTGCCATTCTGCGCAATTCTAACATGACAAATCGCAAACTTTAAGCTATGTTTGCATAGAAATAATAAAAGCTCCATTTTTGCCATAAGCAAAGAAAGGGTGCCCTCAAACCAAAAAGTCTGAAGAGGACAAACCACCCTTTAATTAAAATTCATTTGCATAAGAAAACACCCTGCAAATTCGAAATAATCATATAATTTCACTTTTCATTGGAACCATACGGCGTACTCCTACTGCGACAGAGATGAAGATGAGCGCGGCACTATTTTGCCTTACCTCGCCCTTACTTGCCGTGACGTACAATACCCAGCCCAAAACAAAAATTCCGTCTATTGGTAGAAAACGATCTCTTCACAACGTTGTGAATAGGGATTCCAGTTACGTTGTGCGAGACCTATTCAGCTACGTTGTGGGAACCGCTCCCCCCCCCCCATTTTCTGATCCACTCCCAGGTACGTTCCTGTCACAACGTTGTGTCATACGTGACACAACGTTAAGCGATCGACCTTCTGCCACCTTATTGCAATCATCTTATGCGCACCCTTACAGGACCATACTTTGCCCCACCTTATTTCGCAACCTTCTTGCAACATCTTGCGACCTATTTCAGACCCTTCTTTTGCAACATCTCGAGCGACCTTTTTCAGGACCCTTCTTGCCCAAACATCTTTCGCGACACTTACAGGACGTATACTTTAACGCCACCTTATTAGCAATCCTTCTTTTGCAACATCTTAGCGACCTTATTCAGGCACCTCTTTAGCCCACCTTCTTGCCAACATACTTTGCTGACGCTTTTCAGAGACCTTCTTCGCAACCATCTTTGACGACCTTCAGCCGACCTCTGGTCACCTTACTGCCAAACCTTACTTGAAACCTTCTTTCATCGACCTTGACAACATTCTTGCAACATCCTTTGCGACCTTTTCAGACCTTTCTTGTAATCTATAGTTTCGTGGTACTATTATCCGTCCTTATAGGTAATAATAACACAGTTTTAAGAAACTGTTAATCTAGTATTTAATGTCAGTATTTCTCAAACAACGGCATTATGGTATTCCATACAATGAAAATCATCATATAATAAAAAAGTTTCCCGTAAGCCCATAAGCCTAAGAAATAATTGGATAGTATAATATAAACAATGCAAATATGTCGATTAAATTCTTAAATAAATCATTGAATTAAGATAGGAATAGGCGATGCAAAAGTTTTTGTTGTTTAAGAGTATGTATAGATAATTCAAAGTTAGTCAAATGATTATCAAATGGTCTTTAATAACCATGAACAGCATGAAATGGAGGAATCTGTAGCGAAACTGAAGGTAGCGAAATCTAGGAAACTTTCCAAATGAAAACAAACTCAAAATTATCTTACAAGCAAAGATTCTATTGTATAAAAGCAAATAATATTAACTATATTTAGTAGAAGTACTGGGCGAGAGAGAGCTTATGATGAAAGAGAGATATTATGGGCTATATGAGAAAGAGCGCTTCAGACAGTGCAATACCAATGTTTAAAGCAAAAAGGAGATGCAGTCTTGTAGAGTTGGGGTACAGTCATGCGTTTAAGGCTGTATAGCAACATCGCCGATGAAGATTTAGGAGAGGGTGTTGTCGTGGAAAGTAAAGGCTTAAGAGTAAAAAGAAACATCAAGCATCGATGATGGCACAATTTGGCTCTTATGGCTGGCAGGAAAGTCAATACCAATGAACAATCGTCCCCACCACAATATATCACATACACAGCCTGAGAAATATAAGGAAAAAAAGAAATAAGCTGCCATATGTGCTTGCTAGGATCATGGAAAAGCATTTGCAGGATTCCAAGAACAATTTAGGATGCCCGGCGATACCAAGACAAAAGGATACCGCGCAGAGGCTGCCTAAGGTTGCGTAATTAATAGGCACTAGTATGAAGGGTCAAGATTAAGGCGTGGAGTAGCTGGAGCGAGAATCAGATGCCTTATGAACGCATACGGTGTTGTAGGGGTGCATCAAGCGGTCAGTTCCTCTTTATGTTTCTGGTAGTGATGGAAGCAGGCCACAAAGGATATGCCCAGAACAGCGCAGCGAGCATCCATGGGAGCTCCAATATGCAGAATGATTTAGTTTTGACAGCTGCCGGACAAAGCGAGACAGTTCTATCATGAGATTTTATAAGATTGTGACGCCCCCAAGCCCAATGAGAGAGATTCCGTCTCCTTAAGCTTTCTTCTGTCCAAGCCTGTATATTCTTGCTTCCCCTTCGCTCCCATATGTAGCACAACTCTACACGTTTGGATTTGGTCTAATCCCGTGTTGGATCGCTCAGTGCGGCTAGTAAGCGAGTAGCACACGAAAACATCATTCGTTGCAATGGAATGTGACAAGCTCGCCGTGCCCATAAACAGATGTCGGGATCTAGAGAAACCTGAACAGGTAGGTGTAGATATTCTAGCCTTGTCCAGTCAGTGTGTAAGAATAATCAACGGAGGGGCTACCCGCCCCAGAAGAGGAAGATGCGGTAGAACACTAGTAGAAGTGAAATGATGATGTAATATAAGAAAAGCGCAAACTATCAACTTCTGTGATCACCTTGCAAGCTGGCCCAAGTGCCCTAGATAACAGAGGGTGGATGTTTCGAGTGCGAAGGAGAGATTAGGACTGCTGAATGTGCTGATAAACATTCGCTGTATAGAGTTATCGCAACATGGGCTTGACAAAGACGTCTGGATGGAGTGTTGATTGGTTGTGATGCGGAGAATGTTGAGATATATTAGACCTTTGGGATCATCATGCGAAGAGTATGCGATGTTCAGTGAAAGAGGTGGCAATAAATGTAATGAGATTGAAAGGAAGCTGAAGATACAGTCACTCTGAGTAAAGACCCCCCCCCCCCCCGTACACACCTACCACTCACCACCGTCGTGCTTGCGATGAGCAAGAGTTTTGCCCGATAGAGCAAGCAGCCCTTGCAGACTTAGCCATTACATTTTGCTCAGTCCGACTACCTGCTCCACACTGTCACTTTTTTGAGTGACGAACACTCGATGAAGTGAAGCCACCCAGAACCTAAGGTGTAAGTGTGCGACTAGTGTTGCTACGCCGGGCTTAATAAGGACGAATAGGCAGGTGTTTAGGGCCACGTGCAGAAAAGGAGAGCGGGTGAGGCATATATTGGGAGAGCCTGTTGGAGTGGAAGTGCCCAGGTACGCCGACCCTATCTTCACCGGGCACGGCCAAGGAAGACATGGATAGCGCAGTTGGGTTGAAGAGGATCTTATGGCCAGCATTGGCCATTAGGAGAAGTTCGCATGACAACAGATAGATATAGTTGAAGCCTACGTATCATACGCAGTCATACTCAACCTCAAAATATTTATGGAAAAAAAACTGACGTTAAACAGCACGAGAAGAGAGAAGGTGCCGAAAGAGGGAACTAGAGAATGCAAGAGTGAGAGCTGCGAGAAAGCTGAGTAGAATTATCTGAAAAATTAAGGTGACATATATAGCATGGACTGACACAAATGGAGGCTTCTCGCCTGGTGGTCACTGCCAGTGAGGGAGTTCAAAGGAAGAGCGAGGAATCGGTCTTGACTAGATGGATGAATGAGACAAGTAGCCCCCTGCCAAAAAAAAAAAAAGATGAAAAAAAACCACAATTTTTCTTTGTGAATTTATTTAAAAAATTGAAAGATATTCATCTATAAAATCAAATCCACTTAATAGCTACAATATCCGTTAAGTTTCATATGTATTAATATAGATTTTTATATGATGATGATTGTATAATTATTTGCCATTTAATCATGGCCAATAAATCACACAAAAAAATTACTTGCACACAGAAAAGTGCTTAGTCCAAAAGAAACTGTTGAAAGTGCTGAAAATTTATATAAATTGGTCTCACGAGATCTCACCTAGCACTGTCCCATGACCTGGTGGTCTTCTCTGTGATGGAAGATTTGCTACATACTCTTGTTGGTATTTGAGCTGGAATCCTCTGCACACTTCCCCACCATCAATTGATACAAGCGGATCAGCTGATGCTTTGGGAGAAGGCGTGGGGCTCGAGAAGTCACTTTTTTTGTTTCAAAGATGTGTCAGCCACCTGAAATATATACATACTCCACTATATTCATGGAAGACTATATATATATTTCTAAATATATAGATATATATATATCTTATATATATATATATATATATATATATTATATATATATATATCTATATATATATATATATATATATATCGTATATAAAATAAAAATAAAATTATTTTTAAATATATATATATATATATATTATATATTATATATATATATCATATATATATATATATTATATAGATATATATATATATATATATATATATATATATCTATATCTTATATATTATATAATATTATATATATATATATATAATATCATTATATATATTCTACATATATATATAATTCATATATATATATTGATATATATAATATATATATATATATATTATATATATATATATATATATATATATAAGTTATATATAAAACATCCGAAAGTATTGCTGAAGAACCTGTTCCATTCTTTGGTATATACATTTTGTACAATACCATCAACCTGTACTCAAGCATAACTAAGCTAGCCATAGAAACCACAACGAACCTTTACTGAGTGAAAGGACATAGGAACATGCCCTTCATCACTGCATCACTGCTGGAGTACGCCTGACTCGCGTTTCCTTCTCCTGTGTGTGGGTACAATCTGAGTCAATATGGGGTTACCTATGCCTCTTCCAGCTCGTCTACTAGCCTGAAAAAAATTTGTTATGGAAGTAATGAATCATATAAGTATGCAGACAAAGGGTACATTAAAATAATCAATACAGGAAATGCCCCCATGACATGCATTTATACAAGGAATTTTAAAATATTGGAGAGACGCGGTGGTAGAATTGGATGTCTTTGAATAATGAGAAATAAGATAAGGGGTGTGTGAAAAATAAGAAAAAAATAAGGGGATGGTTACTTGAAAGGAAGGGTTCAGCAGTCAAAGATTGCAATCAGTGGAAAGAAGTGATCTGAATAGGTGCATGTGGATTACAAGAGAGAGGGGAAAAATAACAAAAAAATCATGTATGAAAGATTACAGCATGGGAAACAAGTGACAAATGGAGTGGAGTGCAGATTGGTCGGAATGGTGAGCGAAATACAAAGAGGTGGTTTGTTCTCATTAGTGAGAGGATGATGAGTGTGAGGAGCTTGTGAGAAAACGGTTGAGTGAGACTGAGGGTGTCTAATGTAGGAGAGGCCACCTGGAAGATGGAAGAATAGGGTAAAGGAGTATATACATAATCCAAAAGGGGCTAGTAGAGGGGCGAGGACCTTAAACAGAAAAGAAAGGGCGGAGAGTTTGTTTTGTAGGGAGAGGTGGAGGTTTCTAACACGGCCATCCCCTTGGCTGACATTCCCAGAGGGAGCAGTCAGTAGTGGTATTGATTACATTGATACCGAGATAAATACAAGTCAAAAGATTGGAAGACATACATTAGGAATAGCAATCCACACATTATTGTGTAAATCTCATGTAAACTAGAAACACTTGGGCAAGAAACTCTTACCTGCATAAGATAGAATGAGTATTTGTAGCTAGTCCACCGTTGGGTATCAGGCAAGTTCCGTCCTCTTTCGTCCTCTCCGATTGGTTGTAAGGGTCAGTAAACAGTACATGACTGTAGATTAAAAACCACATTAAAGTATTAAATCATAATTATGGACATCATTGCAACTAATAACAAAAAGAGGCCTCATTAATTAACATAATTTGCTGTTGCGTACTGTTACATTTCAGATATAAATATAGAAAAATAGTAATAAGGACCTTGCTTTATGTATAAACATTAAACATGTATTTACTGATCTTCAGCCTTGATCAGAGAATAGTGCCAACCTATAGCACCTCCCGACCACCCCAAGAAACTCCCCCACTGATCCCATGGGTAGCTGGATATGACAATGTCTGAATAAAATGCATAATATTATAATAAACACACACACACTGATGTAGAACATAAAAATATTGCTACTCAGTTAATTAGTTATAATGTCATGTAATCTTAATCGAAATTTGAGTTGTGAGACAAGAGTGAGGACTGTAAATGATGACTTTTACACCCTCTACACCATTAACTTTACTTCTAGAATCATGCAATACTTGCAACGAAACACTGATTTTCCTGGCTCAGTTGATCAGATGCAGAAGCAACACATCAAATTAAAAATACAGAACAGACATACAACGGAAAAGACAACCTGCACAAACATGTAAATTTGTTACTGATGTGGAAAACAAGGATAGATAGATATTAATAGGTTGCTGTTGTTCAATTTGGATGCCTGCAACTACGGGGTTTATTACGGCCTGTGGAAAACAAGGAAACAGCAAGAACAATGATTAGTAATAATGCCAAGGACATTACCAAAACACGCACAACAAGGCAAAAGCAGCAAACACCACAACACTTCAAGGAAAAAGGGATAATAAAGGAAAATGAGTTAATAATTCACGAGTATCCTCTAATATCGAAATACACCAAAACCACATACATTAATATATCAAAATATACTAATGTACTTTTTTGTATAATATAATGTTGTCTCTTAATACCAAAATACACTAAAATATGGTATCAAGAGGACATCTCCTATATTATAATAAGCGAAGTGTGTCGTCCTTGTCTGTCAGTGTAGTTTGTGTGTGAGCTGTGTGTGTGTGTGTGTAGTAGTTTCCGCCCCCCGTGGCGGAAATCCCTAATATGGCACAGTTTTGGAACCGGTCTTGACCAGGGGAATGAAGGTTTTAAGCACCCTTATGAGATGATCCGATCACTTTTTTTTTTTTGTTTTTAGTAGCCTATTAGCGAGAATGGTGAGGAAAAAAAGTGGGTTGCGAGACATTGAGGAAAAACTTGATGTAGGGTGTATGGGTAATGGTGTGTGAATGGGGGAGGTGGGTGATGGATTTAATGGGTGTGGGATGATGGTTGTGATTGAAATGGTGCTGGGGGTTGTGATGGGATGAGAGATAGCGGGGGGGTGTGGGTAATGGGTGAGTGATATGGGTGCGGTTGATGGGTAATGAGTGACGTGAATGGTGTGGTGGGTGATGGGTAATGGCGTGGAAGTGAATGGGTGTGTGTTGATGTGTAATGGGGGAGGGTGATTGGGTAAATGGGTGAGTGAATGGGTGGGGGTGATGGTATACCGACGTGGAGGGAATCGGGGGGGGTGATGGGTAAATGGGTGAGTGAATGGGTTGGGGTGATGGGTGATGGGTGAGGGGAAAACAGGTGGGGGGTGTGGGTAATGCGGGAGTGGAATGGGTGTGGTGGTGATGGGTAATGGGTGGGGGGTGATGGGTAATGGGTGGGGCGTGATGGGTGAGTGAATGGGTTGGGGGTGATGTGAATGGGTTGGGGGTGATGTGAATGGGTTGCGGGTGATGTTGAATGGGTTGGGGGTGATGTGAATGGGTTGGGGGTGATGTGAATGGGTTGGCGTTAATACCATACATTTCTCATCCATGATTTCAGGAAAGTTAGAAGGCGGCTATAGGAGCGAAGGCCGTTCGGAGCCGAAGCCGTTTGGTGCGGCCGAGGCCCACCAAACACAGATGGTGAGGCCGGCCACCAATAGCCCTACGCAGGAGCTAGCCATAAAGTCCGCCCGGAGGGCGGGCTTTGCGGTAGTATATCACACACTATAATAGGGAACGGTGAGTGAGCTGGACTTAGACCGTGTTTTGCGTTCTGCAGCGTTTATTTGAAATGTAACGGCCTACACGTTGCATACATGTTTCGTTGTACGTCAAATGTGATGTTATTTCTAAAAAACCGTCCGAATTGCTTGTGAATTTTAGTTCTCGAGTTGCCAGGTATGGCATTTCACGGGTTTCGTTGTGACGCGGTTTCATTGGACAATTTAAACGGCCAAACATTTGGAATATATGTTTTGTTGGACGGGTCTTTGCCGGTTTTGCGGAGGGAAAACCATCAGCAATGGTCGTGACTTTTGGTTCGCGATGTTGCCATGTATGAATTTTACGTTTTTTCGTTTGACGAGGTTATGTTCTTTTGTCGACCCAATGACCGTTAACATATTTTGACAACGTAGGGTTTACTATCGTTTGCACTGTCAAATACAAACGCCTCACGATTACGGTTTTTGGAGAGTTAGTATGAATTTTACCGTTGTGCGGTTTTTCTCCAATCAAACACATCAGCATTTATTGGGGAAAATTATATAGAATAACAATATATATATTGCCTTATACCACAATTATACAGAGATTGTTTTTACGTATATATGTAAATAAAAAATATCATAGTTATTTCCCATGTATAAATGGCCATACAAACTACTCCATCTCCACTAATACTCATCACTGTGAAAAGTACTAAAATAACACAGTATTTTATACCGTCATTATGACACAAATTATTACTGAGATAATTTTTACGTTATTAAAAATGAATAATTACACTTACACGGGAAAATAAATAATTACACTTTTCTAGCTGCAAATTCCTCAAAATTCAGGCCTCATTTCCGTTTTTGGCCTTTTCCACTAAACTAGTGATCTAACACATAAACTTATGGAAATAATTTATGGCCAGTTCGACGAGTGATCTACGCAATGAACAGTCTGTTTACGTCCTAACAGGTCCACGTTTTTCGAGATATTTTGTTTTTTTTTGAACGTTTTTGGAAAACATGCTTTGTGCCTTTATATTGCATAATTCTATTTTCGCATATACACTGAATCGGCCTTTAAAAAGCTGCATCTGTTTATGTTTTATATCATTTTTCTCCATTACTTTTATGGTTACAGTGATATTAATGAAAATGTTGATGTTTTACAAACAAAATCCTGGACATACAAACATTACTCCATTTCCACTAATATTCATCACTTGGGGAAATTACATTGGAATAACAAGGATTTACACAGTCATTTTTATAAACAATTTATTAATGTGATCTTTTTTACGTATATACTGATAAATTAAACATTTACCCTTTTTCTGGCTGCAAAATTCCTCAAAATTTTGGCCGCATTGGTTTGGACCTATTCTCTACTAAAACTATATGATCTAAACAGAAAAAGACGTAATAGTTTTTTGTTCCGGTTTTGACGAGTTCTACGCAATGGCATAGTCCGTTTTTAGTCCTAAAACCATGTCAGTTCTTCGCAATATAAGTTTTTCTTTAGTTTTAGCCATATATTTTTGTTGCCTTTATTTGGAAAAATTTTACTTTGCGTAACCACGGGATGTTTAAAGAGCTGCATCTTTTGTTCCATCCCTTTTTTTCCTTAGATGTAGGGTTTACTGTGATATTAGAAAATGTGATTTTCAAAAAAATTTGGACCTGCGAATTTTGGGCAAAAATAAAAAACCCCCAATTTGGAAAAACTGGGTTTTATGGGGTTTTAATGGGTGATCACGAAAAACTGGTTTTTGGGTTCCCGATATTTGTGTTAAAAACAATTTATACTCTGTAAGTTTTTTCCCCCCTTAAATGAAACAAAAATTTAACTTTTCTCCACTAATATTCATCACTGGGAAATAATTGAATAATAAGATTTTTCCGTCATTTTAAAATTTTTTTACTGAGATCATTTTTATATCTATGGAAAAAATATAAAATTTTGTCTTCACGACAAATAAGGCCCATGACTTTTTTGCCATTTCCCCCTTAAATACTAACCTTTAAAAAAATAGTCTTAATTTAAAATATGCTATTTTTTTCTACGTCCACCCAATGCCCAAGAAATTCGTTTAACATGCACGGTCTACTTTCAGCCTTTTTTTTTTTTGGAAAAAATAATAGTATTTTTTCAGTGTCAGTTTTACAATAACTGTTGTCCTTTTAATTTGAGAGAACTGCAACTCCCAAATGCCAGGGGTCCTGGCGTTTTAAATCACAATTGGGAAAAGTTGGTAACTTGAAAAAAAAATAGGGCTTATTCCCCCTGTACTTAAAAACAAAGTATTTAAAATTTAAAACGATTTTTTCAATGTATATTGTAGAAGCCGATTTTTGTAAAACATTGTAATAACCAAAATAACCAAGTAGGTTATAGTTGAGGAGGCGAGGTAATGTACTCTATGATATTAATAGTAAATAACTAAGTTTAGAAGTTATCATACCTAGGCGTATATTTTTCCTGTTATATTGTTATCAATCAGATAGAAAGCCGGGGAAGGCAATGAGTCGACGCGGGGAAGGGGCAAGTTTGATTCAATCTTCCCGCCAAAATCCCCCGCCCACCACTCCCCGCGCGGGTGTCCCCCCTCCACAATATAACTACATTGTCGCAGCAACAAGCCGTTTTGGGCATTCTTTATTCTTCTTTTTTCCAAAGGGCGTTATTGTATTTGAAAAAGGTTTGCCAGAGAGCAGTACTGTCTTAGAAAAAGTTGAACATCCCCCAAATTTTTAATGCCACATATACATGTAAAAAAATATTAAGCTTTGCTAACGGGGCGAGTAATTTGCATTAAATTGTTTTTATAAAAACGTTCCTGTAATGCATGTCCCCATATAATTAGGGGAACAACAGAAGAACTATTTTTTTTTGGTATTCAGATCCCGGGCAAATGTTTATCGCAAAATTAAATTTAGAAAAAATTAGTCGCGGAGCCAAAAACACAGTAGCCCAACCTTTGAGTTAAAACGCCCAGGACACTGGCTTTTCTCGAGTTTCAGATCATTGGAATTAAATCATAGTTCATGCTCAAAACACACATTTTATTTTAAAACTTTTTCCAAAAGAGTTTTTTCTATTACACAAAAACAAGCCTGGGAAAAATTCTTTCAGAAAGCCTTTACAAGCTTTTTCAATTGTCTTTTAAAGTGTTTGCATGTTTAAACGATATAAAATTGTATTCACATCCTTTTCATCCGTTTCCCCCGATGTGTTTAGTATTTCCCTGGCTAAAATGCTCAAACGCAATTTAAATTAACAGGCATTTATATATGGATATTTTTTTTATTTCACCACAGGCAAAACCTGGAAAATTCTCATCAGACAAGCGTTTAAAATTCTTTTCAATGGGCCCCAAAACAAAAATACGTCACGGTTTGTTTAATCGGTGCATTTTGGGGAAAGGCGGGGTCGCGCGGGTGGGGCCCAGAAGGGAAAAAATACGGCGAGGAAAAATTTCGAGCTTTTTGCGCGAAATGATATTCCCGGGAATTCTGTGCTTGTTCTCGCTGGGCAACCCCTATAGAGAAGATGAGGAATGGCTGATAGCAGAGGCTTTAAACCAAGAAAACAAATCATAACAGAGCCTCGTCAAAAAAGGTAAGCAGCTGGGAGGGAGAATGTTCCCCACTACTTTCTACTTCTTAAAAGAGACTCTGCTGTGACTGTTTTTCCGGGAAAAATTTAAAAAGGCCCTTTTTAGCACCAAAAATTAACCAAAACAACCCCCAAGGGTTTTTTTCTCTAA
>JACEEZ010002879.1:195000-215017 GCA_016584305.1 Chionoecetes opilio | reverse complement strand
TTTTTTGGTCTTCTGTTTTTCGGCAGGCGTGACTCCAGAGTTATTCTTGCTTTTGCTCAGGATCTTCCACTCGTCGAAAAGTCCAGTAATCTTCCTCCTCACGTAGTTTCTGCGATGGTGGGGATCCTAGCTCGTGTCCAGAAGTCGAGGACCTCCTTTGCAGCCTCAGCTGCACTCTGCTGCACCGTCTTCTTCTCTTCCTTGTGTGCGTAGAAAAATAGTCGTAAAACGTCTCCACGGCTGGGAAGTTTTGCTCCTGTGATAGTAGGAACACTATGGCCAAGAAGCCAAACTTCAGTTTGCTTTTCTCGTGGTCATGACCTGAGGCCGAAAAGAGGAAATTTCAGATCGATCCGCCACCTCTAAATATCAACCGATTAGCCTGAAACTTTGCACACGCAGTTTCTAAGTACAAGGCAGAATACCACAAAAGTACGTGAAAAAATATTGACTTTGAAAATTACCCCTATGCCTACTGGCACCCTACTGTATATTCATCCCTTGACGTTTATGACCACATCAAACAAACTTCACAAAATATGTTGTTACCTCATTATAAGGCACGAAGCCAACTTTAAATGAATTCTAAGATTTTATGAACAGCCCTCGTATATGAACAATCTCCGAGGTCCACAAAATAAATTAGGAAATTAAAATTCTGGTGGTATGTAGTATCTATATCCTGAACCAAAACACCTCTATTCGCTCTAGACTTTGGGCCAGCCCCCCAACCCACCCGCATTGGCAGCCTCCTCCACCCGCTCGGCTCCGCCCACTCACTCGCCGATGCCGTCTCCCATTACACTTATTACAAATATCTGGCCTTGATTAGATACGTACAGATTGGTGTTAGTGTGTGTATGTGTATGTGTGTGTGTGCCATAGCCTGAGAGAGAGAGAGAGAGAGATAATAAGAAGGGTGGGAGAGGGAAGGTGTGGACCAATGACGGCCGAAACCCCGTCACCTGCCAGCACGTTCGAACACATGTCGGAATACTTTTAACTTTTAACACTCGTCAAATGAAGTAGAATAGTATTGTTTTTCAAATGATTAAAAATGAATGTAGGTACAATATTTTTTAAATAATTCTTCAGTTTGCGTGAATTTGTTATTTGTACGGAACATTTTCCGTGACAAGTTTTGTGACAGTGGGGTTCCACAGGGTCTGTTTTGGGTCCATTACTATTTTTTATTTACATCAACGACTTGGATAGTGGGATTAGCAATGATATCAGCAAGTTTGCTGATGATACTAAGGTAGGTAGGATTATTGGATCACAGTCTGATGTAAACATATTGCAGGGAGACTTAGATAAACTTAATGAGTGGGTAGTCAGATGGCAGATGGAATTTAATATTGATAAGTGCAGTGTTATGAATGTTGGTAGTGTAGTGCCCCCCCTTGCTATACTGTATGTGAATTTGAAGGGCTCAACAAGTCTGAAGATAACGCTGCCACCACCCACATTAAGTGGGGGAAAAAAAGACAAAAAAATATATGAGTGTAACTGAATTAAAGGGACAACTCTTTAAATAGGTTTTCTTTATAAGTATCTATGTCTCCGAGTACTCATCCCCAATCGAGGGTTCCACAATAATCGGTAACTGTAGAAATTATACAAAATAAACTTAAATACCACTTGGGATTAACATAAAAATAAATCGCTTAAGCACTGTGGATAGGTAGCCCACCTATCTCTACCTAGAATAGTATGTAATACTGATTAATATAAAACTGTCATGGCCTTAGCTCGTAATAGGATAGTCCAGGCGATCGTCCTGGGATCACAACACTCGCTGCACCACACTGCCACCAAGGTCGCCCCTGGTGTTCCACGTGGCTCCTGGCTTCAATGGACACCCACATCTCTTGCTAAGGCCATCTTCTTGTTCTCCTCTCACCACAACACCCTGTATAGACAATACTTGTTACACTCCTATCTTGAACTAATTAAATTGATTCACAACAAGTCCTTACAAGTCGGACGCCAAACATATACAGGGAGGTCCCGAAGATACGAGCAGTTAGGTTCCACCTGGCATACTCGTGAAGCGAAATCTAAACGAAACACATAACTAATGGTAAAATATAGGTTTGGTTCCAGGACCCCATCAATTTATAAAAAAAAGACATGTTTTTCAAGCTAAAATAAACTATAGCAAACACAACAAACACACAGCGTCTATATTGCCCACACTGTACTACCTATTCTGTCGAAAAAGCATTCTGAAAGAGAAAATAGCACACAAAATAACATAACTGCACATTAATTAAACATAAAACATGCATAACAAGCAAAAAAGACGTTGTAATGTAGGGGACGCCGCATGATACAAGAGAAGGTAGTGTAACGGTCCCAGGGTTGGGGCCGCACACCTGCTAATTACCCCTAAAGGTCAGGCCGCGCCATATGCTTAATTACCCTTCAGGTCACGCCTTGCTAGGGGTGACCTGACTGCGGTCCCAAGGTTGGGGCCGCACACCTGCTAATTACCCCTAACTAGTGATGCAAAAAAAACGGGTTTTTTTTTCGGTTTTTTTGTGTGAAAAAAACCATGGTTTTTTTGTGTGTTTTTTGGGTTTTTTTAAACACAGCCAAAGTTGCTCAGATATTAATATTAAGTACATAAAAACAGGTGTATTTGATTCATCCCTCCACATATGTGTACCTATCTTATCCAAAGAGGCACAGACACAGTATAAAAATAAACATAAGTAAATGACCTTTTTTGTCAGATGCTGCAACAAGTGTAGATGCTGTATATGGGCCAATATGGCAACCTTACAAAATCTACTCTAGTCTTAGCACAATCTTCAGGGATTAAACACTACAAATTTTCCTTGTCATCAATGGTTAAACTGTTTATACATACACATAAAATAGGATATACAGTAAATTTTTATTATAAATATAGTGTATGCACAATTTGCACAAACAGGCTCAGACTCCATCACTCCAAGTCCTGCGGCTCCTGCCGCTCCTCCTCAGGCTCCACAGTTGCAGAACACTCCTGGTAGACCCTCTCAAGAAGATTGTTTGAAATTGAGTCCCGGCTCGGAATCTTGAAAGATGGCCTCAGAGTCTTGAAGAACTTTGCCCACAACTTATTATCCACCATGCTTAGTGGACAGCCACTGGCATAGATAGCCTTCGCTAACTGCATTTGAGCTTCTTCCTGTAATGGAAATGGATTATAATATCATGCAGTGGTGAGCAAGAGTGTAGACTATTGAACTAAATTATTGACTTTATTTTATTATTATAAACAAATTTGTACAATGAAGATTCCAAATTAGGATTGAGATGGTAGCCATTAATCATGATACTGATAGACAGATTACTGAATGTTGACATTGGAGACACATTAGTGTATACAATATATAATTGTAACATATTATATACTTACTGTTTGTGTGTCTGTCATTTTGTCAACATATGTGTATGAAGCAATCTTCTGCTGTGTTGTCTTTTTGGCTTTGGCAGGATTGGAAGTCACTGGAGTGATTCCAGAACTGACAGAGACAGAGCCCAGGGCGGCCAGGGTCAGGTCTACTTGTTGTGCCTGTGGCTGTGTCAGGGCTGGGGCTCGGCATCGGAATCGGACTTGTGAAAAATGAATCATCTAATGTCCTTTGCATTGTATAAGTGCTTGTACTTGTTGCACTTGTATCATGCAAGAGCAACTGCATTTCCATGTCTGAGTCACTGTCTATGCCTTGTGATCTTTCCTCAGTAGGAACTGTTTTTTGGCCTTTATCATGTGTCAAATACTTTTTCTTGATTTTTTCATCACATTTCTTGCACTTTTCTATATGGTTTACCATCCGACTTCCATTTTTTGACACTACTGTCGAGCAAAATAAGCATTTCACTTTTGCCACTTTCCCATCACTTGGGACATCTTTGAATAATTTGGCAACTGGAGTCTTCTTTCTGCCTGGCATTGTAGCTTTTACTCACACTACCTTCTTCTTCTTTGTGTTGAGGATTGTGGACGGTACTCACACTACCTACACTGGCTACACAACAAAGAGTACTGATAATAACACAAACTTACAATGTTGCCAAATCTCAGTCACAGTGGTGCCAAACCTCTTATGAGACAAAATTCCAGAAACTACATCAAATTGGCAGTAAAACACTTATTTATCACCACCATCAAAGGTACATTATTAACACTCATGTGTTTGGGAGTTAAAGATGCAACAGGTTCATTGTAAAATAAATAAAATACATCAAAACATGACACACAGAAAATGGGAAATTACCTAAAATCATAGAAAACTATGTTTGAGGGGTATACTGTTTTATTTGATAATCTAGAAACAATTGTAATGTGTTTTTTTTTCTTGCTAAGTTATTTAAAACAATATTTAAAAAAAAAACGAAAATATCCTTGTTTTTTTTGGTCAGTTTTTTTTGTAAAAAAAACATGTTTTTTGTAAAAAAAAAGTTTTTTTTAAAACGGCATGGTTTTTTTTGAGTTGCATCTCTACCCCTAACTGTCAGGCCGCGCCATATGCTTAATTACCCTTCAGGTCACGGCTTGCTAGGGGTGACCTGACTGCGGTCCCAAGGTTGGGGCCGCACACCTGCTAATTACCCCTAACTGTCAGGCCTCGCCATATGCTTAATTACCCTTCAGGTCACGGCTTGCTAGGGGTGACCTCACTGGGGTCAACCAAATCCCCCTTTGTCCAGCCCGGGAGTGGTAGGGAGCGCATTTTGAACTTGATAATTTTACTCACTCCAGTTTGAATGTCCTATCATTGGATTTTCGATCTCGTATATTGAAAATAGACCCTAATTTACACATCTCGTATCATCGGATTCTCGTATACCGAATGCTCGTATAACGGGACCTCCCTGTACCTTCTAGAAGGTTGCAGGGGAACGTCTCCTTTCATACGACCATCCACGGCCAGGGTCGGCGAGAGAGAGAGAGAATGGCTATCTGCCCCTTTCCTCGCCTCACCCTCATAGCGTCGTGACGTCACAAGCGCCGACGAACATATTAACGAGACGAGACCAATGCACCCTAATTTATCCTGCTTAATAAAGCACATTAAATAATTCAAATGATTTGGACTGAGGAGTGAAGAAAATTACTATTTACCAAGTGCTACATATTACTTCAGCTCATCTAGGTGTAAATTTTCCGTCGACCCAGTGAATCTTATTTCCCTCATTACATAGCTTCTTCCCCCCAAAAAAGTTTTCTTGGTCCTTAGTCCTTCATCACACATCCTACCAGACATCTAGCTAAGTACAACAAGGAAATTTTAACAGATCATGACTCTACTCCCTATAAATCCACGTATTGGTTTTCTATCCACACAAAAAATAAATTAACTCTTGGACACCTACCATTATCAGATGAATTTTACAAAAAGATATATTTAAGTGGTATTGCATTCTTAACTTCTTCACCTCCCTCACCAAGAGCAGATTAGCCAGTTTGGGATACATACCATATTTTACGGCTTATAAGACGCACTTTTTTCCCTAACAAATACCCTGAAAACACTCATGCGTCTTCCAAGACAAATGTTGTAGGAGGTTAGCTTAGGTTCAGCCTCAGCCTCATTCAATTCAGCCTCTTATATGATGTAACCTCAGTACACACAAACTTCGATTTCCCGGACCTCCATTTCCCGGATATCGGATTTGCCGGACAAATCCGAGGTACGGGGATATGTCAGAGTCCCAGACAATTTTTTTTAGTTTTTTATTTATTTATTTATTTTTTATTTTTTTTTTTTTTTTTTTTTTTTTTTTTTTTTTTTTTTTTTTTTTTTACGTTGAAATGCCTGGTCCTGTTCGTAAATTGACAAAGTTGTCCGGCGGTCCGAGCGTTTCCTGTCATCCCTGGTCAGTGTCTGCACCTCCGCCCAAGTGGCAGCATGCTCAGCGATCGTATTGTTTACATTTGGGCACACGACACTCACGGTTCACCTGCACGGCCTCCGTCAGTCCCCTGACTCCTACTGCCCCTGGTACAGGGACATCTCTGAGATTATTGAACACTTTCTGCTGCCTCCCGCCAGGTGGCAGCATGCTCAGCGGTCGTATTGTTTACATTTGGACACACGACACTCACGGTTCACCTGCACAGCCTCCGTTAGTCCCCTGACTCCCACTGCCCCTGGTGCAGGAACGTCTCTTGAGACTATTGAACACTTTCTGCTGCCTCCCGCCAGGTGGCAGCATGCTCAGCGTTCGTATTGTTTACATTTGGGCACACGACACTCACAGTTCACCTGCACCGCCTCCGTTAGTCCCCTGACCCCCACTGCCCCTGGTGCAGGAACGTCTCTTGAGACTATTGAACACTTTCTGCTGCCTCCCGCCAAGTGGCTGCATGCTCAGCGGACGTAAAAGTCCGCGGCGGGATAGTTGATATTGGCGGTTGCCAGACAGTAAATACTAGAGTAGGATAAGCGTCCAGGGGTGGGTAATGGCATCGGACTTTTTTTTTTTTTTTTTTTTTTTCTGTTTAGAGGATAATTCCTGGACTGTTGCGGTTCCCGGACCAGTGCTCCCCCCTATTAGTCCGGGAAAACGAGGTTTGTGTGTACTTACCTGTTAAAGAGTATTTCAAATACCATAAGACATTCAAATCAACTAATCTGTCTTCACGCTGTGCTATTTACTGCGGTACTGGCGGGAGCCATTCCGCCTCGGCAGATTGGCGCCAACAGCCATTCCGTGTATAAGGAATTTTGTTTGTTACATTAGATAAAAGTTTGTATACTTATGTACATGCAGCCATCACAAATACTACACGCATACAGGAAAATTCAAACAATACGTGGTGAGGCACAGGAGGCAGGCAACGTAGTGAGGCACGGGAGGACGGAGAGGTGTTTACACTCAGGACAACAAAGCCAGACTCAGCTGATCAGCACACCAGGCAGGCACGCAGCTGCACACCACTGCGATCGGGTTTGTTTTCACTCCCGCGGCCGTCGTCCGACCTGCGTGTACATGTTTGGAGGCGGTAACAGAGTGGTTAGCATCTCTGAGTGGCGTTCTCGGTGACCCAAGCTCAATCCCCGACAAAAGCCAAAATCTTTCTGCACCGTCGAGTGGCCTAAGAACACCCACATGCTGCCCATTAACTCTGCCTTTGATTGCGAGTGCATCAGAGGACACATGGGGGCGGCATGAGCCTCTAATCACAGGCGTCACTATAAAAATCCTGCCTGCGCCACCACGGGCGAGGGCCAACCATCAACCTCAAGTGAACCTCCAGGGCCTACCATCCGAGCCCTGGGTCACTGCCTACAGGCGCTATAGGCACAAATGTTAAAAGAAAGAAGAAAAAAAAAAAAAGAGTTCAGCCAGCCAACATAACGATTTACTTATACCATCGCATACAAGCTAGAAAATAGAAATGGCTGATGAGCAGTGCTGAATGAAGATAATGAATAGTGAGTGTGTTCTTGTGTGAAAATGACTGTATTTAGGACAACAGTTTTGGTGGTCTGTTTTCTTAATTTTTTTCTTAGAATTTTTTTCTCCAAAATCAGGGTGCGTCTTCCAAGATGCAGCGTCTTATAAGCCGTAAAATACGGTAGTCAATGTAATGACTTTACTCCATCTTCTTACTTCATCTTCTCCTACTTTACACACTTAGGCCGAAACCATATAGAGTTGCGACTGGACTCATCCCTCTAGTCTGTAATGGTTGTTCCTTTAACCCACTAAACCTAGGCATAGGCACGTAGGGAGAAATCACGACTGGATTTTCTCCATACCCTTCCGTAACTTGGGATAAGGCTCACCTCTTAATTGAGGCATACACTCCTGCGTCAATCACCCAACGAGCAAAGCTCAGACCCAAGTACATCCTCGGGTCTAACGATATCCTTTGCGGGTTTAGTGTATATTGTAATCTATGTACACCCTCTAAGGCAAGGGTTCCCAACCAGTGGGTCGCGAAGGCCTGGCAGGGGGGTCGCGAAGCCTTGCTAGAAATGGCTTAGGAAAATGTTTATTTACTCATCAATTTGATTTTTTTATGCTTTTATATTTTTCTTGCCTTTGTTTCAGTGCAAAAAAACGTGTTTTGATCATTATTATCAAAAATTTGTGTTCATATATGGTGGGAGGCACGAAACGAATCTCTGTGGCTTCCTATTTTGTCATTCTATTATGCCAAAGTTGGACCAATGCTGTAATTTCCAATCCTGCCACTAGCTGGGTTGGCTTGCTGTTGAAAACTGTATGTTGAGAATATTGAAGGAATGATTGTGTTCGTTTATATTTTTCGTTCTCAAATAATTAGATTAGAGACATTTATTTATATATTTATTTACTTTATTATGCCAAAGTTGAACCAATGCTGTAATTTAGCTTGCTATTAAATAATTACAGAATTCATGAATCAATTTTTTCATATGTAAATTTTAATGTAAATCAAGCTCCTGATAGCAAGGGGTCATGCGAGTTGCAAGATTTTGGGAAAGGGGTCGCGAGTGCAGAGTCGTTGGGAACCACTGGTCTAAGGTAACACTTCTTTTATCCTACAAGTCTGTCTAGGGGACCTTCATCAAAATATCTCTTTCTCACTAGAGATTAACACTTCTTACTACCTTTTTTTTTTTTTTTTTTTTTTTACATCACAAAGAACTGGCCAAGGGCACAACAAAAATGGCTAACACAAAACCCGCTTAGTTGCCAGTCCCTATAAAGAAGACAGTAAGAGAATAAAATAAAAAAGAGGGGTGAGCCAATTTAGTTCGGGAGGTGTCTTGTTACTCCTCTTTTGAAAAGATTTAAGTCATAGGAAAGTGGAAAAATATGAAACAGGAAGAGAGTTCCAGAATTTACCAGTGAAAGGGATGAAAGAGTAAAGATACTGATTAACTCTTGCATTAGGAAGATGGACAGAATAGGGATGAGAATGAGTAGAAAGTCTTGTTCAGCGAGGCCGCGGGAGGGGGGGGAGGCATGCAGTTAGCAAGTTCAGAAGAGCAGTGAGCATGAAAATAACGGTAGAAGAGAGCAAGAGAAGCAACATTGCAGCGGTGATTTAAAGATTGAAGACAGTCAGTCAGAGGAGAGGAGTTGATGAGACGAAAAGCTTTGACTCAACCCTGTTTAGGAGACTGTATGAGTGGATCCTCCCCAAACATGTGAGACATATCCATACATGGGCGGATAAGGCCCCTGTAGAGAGCAAGCAATTGGGAGGGAGAAAAAAAGGACACAGACGCCACAGGACACCTAACTTTTTAGAAGCTGTTTTAGCAAGAGATGAGATGTGAGATTTCCAATTCATATTTTTAGTAAAGAACAGTCCAAGAATGTTCATTGTAGTAGAAGGATATAGTTGAGTGTCATTGAAGAAGAGGGGATAGTTATATGGTAGGTTTTGTCGAGTAGGTAGGTAAATTGGGTTTTTGAGGCATTGAACAAAACAAGGTTTGCTTTGCCCCAATCAGAAATTATATAAAGATCAGAAGTTAGGCGCTCAGTGGCATCTCTCCGTGAATCACTTAGTTCCTGTTGAGTTGGACGTCTAATAAACGACGTTGACAAATGCAGGGTAGAATCATCAGCGTAGGAGTGGATAAGGCTTTGAGTTAGACTTAGAAGATCATTAATGAATAATAGAAAGAGAGTGGGTGATAGGACAGAACACTGGGGAACACCACTATTGATAGACTTAGGAGAAGAACAATGTCCGTCTGCAGTAGCTGCAATAGAACGGTTTGAAAGGAAACTTAAGATAAAGGTAGAGAGAGAAGGATAGAAACCAAATGAGGGTAGTTTGGAAATTAAAGATTTGTGCCAGACTATCAAAAGCTTTTGATATGTCAAGGGCAACAGCAAAAGTTTCACCGAAACCCCTAAAGGAGGATGACAAAGATTCAGTTAGGAAAGGTAGAAGATCGCCAGTAGATCGCCCTTTACAGAAACCGTACTGATGATCAGATAGAAGATTGTGAGCAGATAGATGCTTAAGAATCTTCTTATTAAGTATAGATTCAAAAACTTTAGAAAGGCAGGAAGTCAAAGCTATAGGACGGTAGTTTGAAGGATTAGAATGGTCACCCTTCTTAGGAACAGGTTGGATGTGAGCAAACTTCCAGCAAGAAGGAAAGGTGGAAGTAGATAGGCGAAGACGGAAAAGTTTGACCAGGCAAGGTGCAAGCACAGAAGCACAGTTTTTGAGAACAATAGGAGGGACTCCATCAGGACCGTAAGCCTTCCAAGGATCTAGGCCAGAAAGGGCAAAGAAAACATCATTCCGAAGAACCTTAATGACAGGCATAATATAGTCAGAGGGTGGAGGAGAAGGAGGAACAAGCCCTTCATCAACCAGAGTGGAATTTTTCGCAAAGGTTTGAGCGAAGTGTTCAGCTTTATAAATAGATGAGACAGCTGTGGAGCCATCTGGGTGAAGCATAGGAGGGAAAAATGAAGAAGAAAAATTGTTAGAGATGTTATTAGCTAGATGCCAGAAGTCACGAGAGGAATTTGATTCAGAAAGATTTTGACATTTTCTATGAATGAAAGAGTTTTTGGTAAGTTGAAGTAAAGATTTGGCATGATTACGGGCAGAAATATAAAGGGCATGAGTTTCAGGAGATGGATGGTTACAGTACCGTTTGTGAGCCACCTCTCTATCTCGGACAGCATGAGAACAAGCAGAGTTAAACCAAGGTTGACGGGCTTTAGGATTAGAGAAAGTGTGTGGAATGTACGCCTCCATGCCAGAGACTATGACCTCAGTTATGCGCTCTGCACAAAGAGATGGGTCTTTGACATGGAAGCAGTAATCATTCCATGGAAAATCAGAGTAGTACTGCCTTAGGTCTTCCCACTTAGCTGAGTTGAAGTGCCAGAAGCACCTCCGCTTAGGTGGGTCCCGAGACGGTACCGGAGCGATAGGACAGGTTACAGAAATAAGATTGTGATCGGAGGAACCCAACGGAGAGAATAGTTTCACAGAGTAAGCAAGCAGAAGGGTTAGTAGTTAGGAAAAGATCAAGAATGTTGGGCGTGTCTCCAAGGCGGTCAGGAATACGGGTAGGGTGCTGCACCAGCTGCTCTAGGTCATGGAGGATAGAAAAGTTGTAGGCTTGTTCACCAGGTTGGTCAGTGAAAGAAGATGATAGCCAGAAGCTGTGGTGGTGAACATTGAAGTCCCCAAGAATGGAAATTTCTGCTAAAGGAAAATGAGATGAGATGTGCTCCACTTTTGATGTTAAATAGTCGAAGAATTTTACATAGTCAGAGGAGTTAGGTGAGAGATATACAGCATAGATAAATTTAGTAAGAGAGTGACATTGAAGTCGAAGCCAGATGGTAGAAAATTCGGAAGATTCAAGGCCGTGGGCACGAGAGCAAGTGATGTCGTTGCGCACATATACGCAACAGCCAGCTTTGGATTGAAAATGAGAATAGAGACAGTAAGAGGAGACAGAAAAAGGTCTGCTGTCAGTGCTCACAGACAACTGAGTTTCGGTGAGGAAAAGAAGATGAGGTTTAGAGGAGGAGAGATGATGTTCCACAGAGAGAATGTTAGATCTAAGGCCGCGAATGTTGCTGAAGTTTAAGGAGAGAAGGCTAGAAGAAGTATCAAGACACCTCGAGTCGTCATCTTGAAGACTGTCCGACCTGGGGATATTTCTGGTCCCCTCCCCAGTTAGGGATTCCGAGGCAGGGCGATTAACCCTCGCACGCACGGTGACGCGTTATTCGCGTTATGTTTTATTCACTGCAAAAGGAAACGGTTCAATTTGATGAACTTCAAATATGTCCGATGATTGAAAGGGTATATGAATGACTATTGCGTCTGACGTCAGCACAGACTCCAGTAAGGGATAGTAGTGATGAATACCGCGTGAGTCAAACAAGGGTTTTAATTTATATTCCTTTTCTCCAATATCTAAAGCATGGATAAAGTCCTTGACAGGGAAAAGAGAGGAAGTCACCCTTCCACGCGCTGCGTCTGCAATGTTCTGTATTATCATTGAGTTAGCATGCAAAAGAGAGTTAGCTGTGTTCTCCAGTATGGGTAGTATTTGATTCATTTCCATAGAAATATATATGTCGTTTAAACTGGCTAGCACCTTGTTCATAGTAAATGTTAGTTTATCAACATACAAGGCAAGATCATTCACATGCATTTCAAGTTTAGCAATATTCATGCAGTTTAACTGTATGGCTTTATTGTTTGCTGATGCTATGGAAGCTAGCTGATTAAACCTGTTACGTAATTCTTCTACATCCTCATTCATAGCCGTTCCAAATATCATGCGTGACAGTTGACCTATACCATCAATGAATCCCCGTTTAGCTCGGTTAGAAACATCAAGGCCGTGGTAGTTGTCTAGGGCAAGATTGATTGTGTCATTGAGGTAAGTCAGACGTGCACGAAAGAGAGGAAAATAATGGTCTATGATAATTTTTGATCCCCTGACCCAATTCGATCTCCCGGAACATAGGTTTCTGTGGGAGATTATTTTCCAATTGAATTAAAGCTGTGTTCAGTTGCTCCGTGACCTCCCTCAACCTGCTCGGTATCCTCAGAAGAGCAGTATGGGGGTACGTAACCCACAACACATCCTCCACCAGGAGAGCTCGACCCAAGTGGCAACGAGGGCTCCAGGCTTGAGATGTGAAGGGTCCAGAGCCAGAGTAGAGCTCGTGGTGAAGAGATATAGGAAGGCAAACATGTCTGGAACAAAAACAAGCTATTAGCAACAAACTATTTGTTACCAGAGCGAAGGTTATAAGCATGCGGTGCCACTGCGGTGGGTTAGTTGGAAGAGTTGAGTTATCATTAGTCGGACGAGTAGCATTGCTCACTGGTGCAGTTTCTACTAAGGTTAAATCAGGCTTTGCACTGGTCTTTTTAAGTCTGTCACTGTGTACTACCTCCAATGTATTTAACCAAGGATCAAATATCTCAAACTTATGACCTTGTAATTGTTTTAACACCAGGCGTGGTCCCACAAATTTAGGAGACAATTTTTAGTGTCTCTCGGGTACTCTAATCATTACAAAGTCACCTACTTGTACAGTAACAGGAGAAGAACGCTTGTGTTGTTGGGTCACATAGCAGCTTTTGAAACTAGCAGTCTGTCTTTTACATCTTTATGGATGTCTGAGAAAACCTGTAATTGGCTCTTAGCATCATCATCAATATTATACACAGGTTGTTGAGGACTACCTAGCAAGTCATAAGGGAGTCTTTTCTCTATCCCCAAAACTATGTAATACGGGGATTGTCCTGTTGACTCGCAAACGCTACTATTTATGCTAGCTGCTACATGTGGTAACCAATCTTCCCAATTTTCTAGTGAGCCACTGACAACCGGGCACAAAATTTCTAGGATTTTCCTATTGGTGCGCTCCACAAGGCCGTTACTGGCGGGGTGATATGTTGCTACAAAGGTTTGACTTATGTTAAACATTTTGCAAATTTCACTCAGAAGTGCGTTGCGAAACTCTGCCCCGTTGTCACTTAATAATACTCGTGGTGTCGAGTAGGGACAAAATAGATTGGCTATGAGGGCGTGAGCAACCGCACGGGCAGTTTTATCCTTTAATGGGGCCATTACAACGTACCTAGACAAGTGATCTACACATACTAAGAGGTACTTACTTGGAACCCTGATGGCTAGCGGGAAGCTGAAGTAGGTCTATTGCAACTACGTCCCATGGTCGTTCCGGGGGAGGATATTCTAAAATCGGTGCTGTCTTAGGCACCGTCCCTTTGTGCTGAGCGCATTTCACACACTTTGCTACATACGCGTCTATGTCTACACGCATGGTCGGCCAAAAATAACTTCTACGGACCGCAGTAAGGGTTCGCTCCTTCCCTGGATGACCGGCAATAACCGCATTATGAATTAACTTTAATACCACAGGTACATATGACTCAGGTATAACAAATTGTGCCACAGGATCTGCTGTTTGAGGCCAATATCTACAAAGCACTCCGTCTAAGGACAAAAAAAATTGTGAGAAAGGAATGGTTAATTTTGGTAAATTTGATTCATCACCTGATTCCAGAGCATATATGACCTTGTTCCACACGTCATGTTGACGCTGGGCATTGGCTAATTCATGAATGGCTAAATTTTGTAAAACAGGGGGTGTTTCTCCCACGGATCTTACTGGTACATTCCTAGACAGGGCGTCAGCCACTACATTGGCTCGACCTGGCACGTATTTAAACGTTGGATTAAACTCTTGTAATGTTAGGTACCAGCGCGCGAGTCTACCGCTAAGGTTTCTTCCCTTAAATAGTTCGGTGACGGCTGCGTGATCTGTAAATATAGTTATATCATATCCAAAGATAATATCCCTAAAATGTTTACCAGACAACAGCGAGCGTCTCCTGATGAGTCACAGAGTAATTTGACTCGGCAGGATTTAAGGGTAACATAGTCTCCATTTCAATGTTATAAGGATTGAAAACTATACTATTATTTTTTTCATATGCTAATAGCATACCATAATCAACTGTATACACATTTAGTCTTTGTTTACATATGCACAGCTGACGAGAAAAGTCCTACGTGGGCCGCCATCTTGATTAGCGGCCACAACAGGCTAATATATGTTTGTGAAGAGGTAATTGTAATTTAAGGCTTTAACAGTACTCTTAAAACTAAAAAAGGTTTTGTAAATACACTTTTAGTGCTTAGCAGTCATATATTAGAGTTAATCAGGATTTATTGGCCTTCAGTAACAAACTTTGTGTATGCAACCCCCTGACGTCATTATTTGACCAACTATTCCGCAAACAACGCCATTTTAAAAATCATGCCCGTGCCATTAGAGGCGAGAACCATCGATCACAGTCCTCATGTGAGCCTCCAGGGCCTACCACTGCAGCCGAGGTGACTGCCTACAGTCGCTAAAGGAAAAAAAAAAAAAAAAAAAAAGATGCATGATAGCCGTGACACGCGGTCGTTTGCTGCGCTATAGCAGAGGGTTGTAGTACATTTGGGTATGCGTGATAGCCGTAAAGCGCGATAGCCGAGGTTTGAGTGTACAGTAAAACCCTTATAACTCGGCACTGTATAACTCGGAATTTGATATAACTCTGCATGGCAAAGACAAAGTTTATTTATTTTTATTTTTTTATTTTTTTATTATTATTATATATATATATACACACACACCTATGCCTATAGCGCGTGTAGGCAGTGAGCTCCAGGGGTGGGATGGTAGGCCCTGGAGGCTCACTCGAGGGCTGTGATGGTTGGCCCTCGCCCGTGGTGGCGCAGGCAGGATTGTTATAGTGACGCCTGTGATTAGAGGCTCATGCCGCCCCCTGTGTCCTCCCATGCACTCACAGTCGAAGGTGGAGTTAATGGACTGGGCATGTGGGTGTTCTTAGGCCACTCGACGGTGCAGAAAGATTTCAAGTGGATTTATGGGTCTCACTAGGGATCGAACTCGGGTCTTCGAGAACGCCACTCGGTGACGCTAACCACTCTGCTACCGCCTTACCTAAACTGCATCTCATGGTTTTCACTCGGCATATCATGCCCTCACAACCTCTTCTGTGAACATGTAAACAGAAGGTCGGCAAAAAATAATGTATCTCGGCATATTGATGTTATAACTGCATCTCTTCGCTTACACTCGGCATATCGTCAGTCGCATAAAGTTGTATTTTTGTCCTTTTCATCTTTTCCTGCAGGCTCAGGCTCTTCAATTTCATTCCCTTCTTGCTGGAGACACCCTTGTGTGATGGAGCTGACATCTTGAAATACAGTACTGTATGATGTAATCCCAAAACACGTAAAATAGGTGGCGAAGTAAAGCAAAGGTCGGGAACGAGCGTGTAGGCTGTCAGCTGAGCCGTGTTTATGTCGTCCAAGCACCGTCTTGGATACAAAAAAAACCTGCACAGCCTCCATCACTCACCTGACTCCCACTGCCCCTGGTGCAAGAACATTTCTGAGACTATTAAACACTTTCTGCTGCCTCCCGCCAGGTGGCAGCATGCTCAGCGGTCGTATTATTTACATTTGGGCACACGACACTCACGGTTCACCTGCACAGCCTCCGTTAGTCCCCTGACCCCCACTGCCCCTGGTGCAGGAACGTCTCTTGAGACTATTGAACACTTTCTGCTGCCTCCCGCCAGGTGGCTGCATGCTCAGCGGACGTAAAAGTCCGCGGCGGGGTAGTTGATTTTGGCGGTTGCCGGACAGTAAATACTAGAGTAGGATAAACGTCCGGGGGTGGGTAATGGCATCGGACGTTATTTTTTTTTTTTTTTTTTTTTTTTTTTCCTTTCCTTGCGATTCCTGGGCTTTTGCGGTTCCCGAACCAGTGCTCCCCCCTATTTAGTCCGGGAAATTGAGGTTTGTGTGGACTAATAGGGGGGGAGCACTGGTCCGGGAACCGCAAAAGTCCGGGAATCGCAAGTAAATAAAAAAAAAAAAAAAATGTCCAATGCCATTACCCACCCCCGGACGTTTATCCTACTCTAGTGTAGTATTTACTGTCCGGCAACCGACAATATTGCCTACCCCGCCGCGGACTTTTACGTCCGCTGAGCATGCAGCCACCTGGCGGGAGGCAGCAGAAAGTGTTCAATAGTCTCAAGAGACGTTCCTGCACCAGGGGCAGTGGGGGTCAGGGGACTAACGGAGGCTGTGCAGGTGAACCGTGAGTGTAGTGTGCCCAAATGTAAACAATACGACCGCTGAGCATGCTGCCACCTGGCGGGAGGTAGCAGAAAGTGTTCAATAGTCTCAGAAATGTTCTTGCACCAGGGGCAGTGGGAGTCAGGTGACTGATGGAGGCTGTGCAGGTGAACCGTGAATGTTGTGTGCCCAAATGTAAACAATACGACCGCTGAGCATGCTGCCACCTGGCGGGAGGTGCGGACACTGACCAGGGGTGACAGGAGACGCTCGGACCGCCGGACAACTTGGTCAATTTACGAACAGGACCAGGCATTTCAATGTAAAAAAAAAAAAAAAAAAAAAAAAAAAAAAAATTGTCCGAGACTGACATATCCCCGGACCTCGGATTTTGTCCGGCAAATCCGATATCCGGGAAATCGAGGTTTGTGTGTATATGTATTTTTTCCGGGTTAGCCATCAGAACCAAGGACAGCTTATAATTTTGTTCATTTGTCATTTTTGCTCAAGCAAGTAGGTCACAGAACAATTGTATGGACGTCAGCCTTTTATGGCTGGCATAAATGTCGACGTCTCGGAAGCAGCGAGAGCGAGTGTCGAGCGGTGGGAACGACGGGCAGAACGACTTGCATTCTCCCCATATAACTCCGAGCCTCTGAGGTGAAGACCGCGCAGTGCGGGGTTGGTTCATGAGTCAGTCACTGTCAGCAGTGTTTCCACTTTCAAGGAAATTTCTATATATAAGGAAAGTTAGGCCTGAGAAGGAAATTTCTAAGGAAACACAAAATCTAAGGAAATCCTAAGGAAATACAGTCGAACTTCGATATAACGGACTAAAGGGGGGGGGAGTGGTCCGTTAAAGCCGATTGTCCGTTATAGCGAGGGTATTTTCCCAAGGGTGGAAAAATATGAAAAAAACTGAAAAATTGTGAAATAAATGAGAAATAATCACAAACACAACCAGACTGTGTAGCTATAATGGGAGGTAAACAGTGACTGGCACTACATGCTGAATTTGGTCCGCTCCTACACGTGAAATAAATGAGAAATAATCACAAACACAAACAGACCGTGTAGCTAGTCAAGCTCAAGCTCTAGAGAAAGGTAAACAAACAACAAGCCAGACAGCCCGTGGCTGTCAAAGGTATTGCATATTATCATGACTAATGCTCATTATTATATATATTATATGGTTGTGAAGTGCACTCTATACACGTCACTATTTAGGTCAGTGTAGCACTGCGCGTCACCTTAGATAAGGGTGATTTAGGGTGTTGAGGTGACAGGGAGAGTGTAGCAGCGGCCACGCCATAACACTAATAGTCACTATTTTAAACAATACACACCTACCACTAAATCATTAGCAACACAGGCTCCTTCCTTATATATCTTAATATGTGATACATCAAAACTCCTTAAAACCCAAGCATTCCAAAGTAAAATGAGAAAATAATACAATTATGTTGAGTTGACAATTAGAGCGGCGATAAGTGGTCTGATATGCAACAAAAAAAAAAAAAAAAAACACGCAAATGGAGTCCGTTACATCCGAAGTCCGTTACATCGAGGTCCGTTATATCGAGGTTTGACTGTACAGTTCTTTTAGGAAATTTCTAGAGGTATGTAGATTAAGTTAATCAGCCAGGTCAGCTGAAAATAAAAAAATATTTGCCTCTGACAAAATGACCAAAGAACAAATTCTCTGTGCTAATTTCTTACCATATATAGCATCTACCGCACCAAGGATAATGGGGAATGGGGAGGAGGAAGGTGGAGCAAAGTTGGTGTGTGGCGACGGGCTGGTGGTAGCCGCGGGACAGGCGGGTAGAGCTCTAACGACAAGTTCAGTTCCTGTCCTGCTGTCTGATAAACACCGTTAGTGTGTCTGGGATTCTGTTCTCATCACTCAGTAGTACATATTTGGTGCTTCCTCCAGCCATTTCTATAGTGTATTTAGCTCCAAGAATTTCATAGTGTTACAAGTGTGTGCAAACTTTTATGATAATAATGAAACTCAAACATTATATCACGGAGTGCAATCCATAGTGTCGTAGATGGTTTATAGAATTCTCAAAGGAATGCATACTAATATTGCAATTAGTAGAAAGAGTTTAGAAATTTAGATTTCATAATTTTGTGCCTTTGATATTTTATAATTAAATAAGTGAATACTTTCGAAACTTGATAATTTCATGATAAGCTACAAATGTGTATTGAAAGCCCACGAGTTGTGAGTGAATCTATGCTTGCCGTAGCCAATATTTGCGTGCGTATAGTGTAAGTGTGGAGGATGTGGAGGCAGCCTGCAGCTTCGAGGGAGTGTGAAGCCAGCGCACGTACTTTGTTCACCTATGTTAATGCTATGGTATACATTTTCTCCATTCATTTAAATGAAAAAACATAATACAGGCTAGATAAATATGTACAAGGAAATTTCTGAGGAAATTAAGGATAATGTTTAAGGAAATTAAGGAAATATGGTAACTACAGTAAGGATATTGGCAGTCAAGAAGTGGAAACACTGACTGTCAGTCTGTGTTTACACTCTGAGCCTGTGGGTGCCTAGATAGAGTAGGACTACATGAAACTTAAACTGAACCTTCCTCCCCTCCCCTTAGTACACTAGAAAAATAAAAATATAAAGAATAATAAATATTTAGTAGATGAATAAAGAACCAAAAGTACGTTAGATGGAAGCAGGAGTATACTTAGACATTAAAAGTATGTGAAATTAAGAAATGAGTCCATGAGTTGCCTTTTTCTCCAGATAACACCTATCCAAAGCCACATAGTCACGTGCAGATCGTCTGTCAAATCCTTTTCTCAGATTAGGTCCTTCCCCATGCCCCTCTTTGTTCCCCCCTATCCCCGATAGCCCCACTATCATTTTATGTCATTCAAGATTTTAAATACAAACCATTCATCCTTTCTTGCTACATGTTTATTCCAAAGTGTTTCTGTTTGCATTAGTTCACTGATGTCAGTCAAAAGTCACTCCCTCACATTTCAGGCCATAGTTATATCCGACACCAGAACGGCAAGTCCAGCTCACCAGGTTCTTTTGAAAATACTCTAGTTTTCTTTCTATGTCATCATCCTAGTTTCACTGTCATGAAGCACAGCACTTCTCACACAAGAAATACTCATATGTATGTAGTTAATAAGTGAGTATAGTCTCACTTTTTTTTCCTTTTCTCTTTGCTCTTCCCCTTGGAGTGCACAGCCACTTGTCAAGATTTCATTATTTGCACACAATGTGAGAATATAACTATGATTGTGTTGAATTTCATTTACTATTTGTTTATTTTGTTTTTCTGCCAGTTAGGTGCGAGATGAAGCTGCACTTCATAGGCACTGGATCAAGCTGCCCCACAGTGCGTAGA